>MU186630.1:45252-86697 GCA_016904865.1 Pissodes strobi | reverse complement strand
TATATATATATATATATTTAGTAGTGCTTCCATAAGTTTGTTTGGTAATGTACGGATCATCATATAAGTAGTTTCATCTATACCTGGGGCAGAGTTTTTTTTTTGTTTTGAAGGCTTAATTTGAGTTCTTGTATAGTAAAAGCACAGCTTATTCAATAACCAGCTACTCATCTTGCGGCGGCATCCCTTGATTTGGGAAAGTCAAGTGAAAATTTTAGAAGAGGGCCATGAGTTAATATTTTTCTAAACGTCTGGGCATCCGAATAAAACCTTTGACAGTTAGTTTAATTTAAAATACGATGTTTTATCGTCTAAAATCCGTTTGAAAACGATTTTAAATGGCAAAATTTTATGAAAATCCGAAATTTCCGGTCGTTTTAGGGCAATAGCCGTAGTTTCGGGCGAATTTGTCGTGGATTTTGAAGGGAATATTCATTTTAAATTCAGTTCGTTTCGTGTCATTACATTGCCTGAAAAATCACGAGACCGTGAAACTGAACCGCTAAGGGCACTGTCAGGATGCGTAGTGCCCGACACTCCAACTTTCCGATTTCGATAGAGATGAATAGCTGGTTATTGAATAAGCTGTGGTAAAAGGTTCCAGCTTCTCTGGGTTGGGTTGTAGGAGTTGAAATTCGGAGTCAAGGTGAGTTATGGCTAAGTTATTGAGAATATCCCACCTTATATTGTCTGTTATTATCTGTACACTTAGCACTACTTTTGATCCACTAAAAGCCTTTATTTTGTTACATACAAGTTTGAGTGTCTATTTAACGATCCACAGAATTGAATAATCTTTTCTTTTTTTTTTCTTTATGAAAAATCTTTTGCATAAGACAATATTTTTTGCTGATATATAATTTTCTAAGTTAGGGTTTTCTTTAAGTGTATTAATGGAACTCCCACACCCTTTCATCATTCAACACCTAATCCACTAGATATTACTATCATTAACCCTGTACTAAATCCAAAAAGCTACTGGAAAGTTCTCTTAGGTTGTGGCAACAGTGACCACTTCCCTACTATACGTGAAATAAACTCTCAGAACAATAATATTTTTTTGAAACCTATGAAGCTCGGAACTTTGCTAAGGCTGATTGGGACCACTTTTCTAATTTACTATTTATAGACACAATTAACTTAAGCAATGATATAACTTTTGAACAAATTAAACAATATATGGATGCTGCAGCAGAACAATCCATCCCCAAAAAAGTAAAAAATAGTCCAGGTATATATAATAAGTCGTGGTGGGACGACGAGTGTCCTCTGATGATTAAAAAAAGAAAAAATGCAATTGAAAATTGACAGGAAACCTTAACCTAGAAAATTATATATCAGCAAAAAAATATTGTCTTATGTAAAAGATTTTTTATAAAGAAAAAAAAAGAAAAGTTTATTCAATTCTGTGGATCGTTAAATAGACATTCAAACACAGATTAAGAGTAATCTGTGATTCAAACTTAACCTATGTATCGAACAAAATAAAGGCTTTCAGTGGATCAAAAGTAGTGCCAAGTGTACAGATAATAACAGACAATATAAATACAAATACAAATACAAATACAAATAGTTTATTTCCATTGACATAATTACAATGCATCGGAATTGTCAATGAAATGATAAATACAAAAAGTCTTAAAAATACATTAAAATTACAAAAACAAAATTATCTAATTAAAATTACAATTAAAAATTCGGTCAGCGAGTAGAATGGATGGTCAGCTAGCATAGTCTTTAATGACCTTTTAAAAATTGAGAAACTTTTAGCACTTTTAAGATGGTTTGGCAGTAAGTTAAAAAATTTTATAGAGGTAACATAGGACCATCTTGAACCTGCGATAAGTGAGTGAAGGGGATATATAATTTATCTGCATTTCGAGTCCTGTAATCATTAATATCTCCAAACTTAACAAGACTCGTTGATTTTTTGAAAATTTCACATGAACACTGGAGGATATATATGTTTATGATTGTAGGAATTTTTTCCTTTCTAAAGGTTTCTCGACATGACTCTATAAGGAACTCTAAACATGGTGCGGATAATACGTTTCTGACAAATCAATGCCCCTTCAATAGTGCAGGAGTTACCCCAAGCTAACAAACCATAGGCCAAAGTAGAGTGCACTGCGGCATAATAAAAGGTTTGGATATTCTCAATAACTTAGCCATGACTCATTTTGGCTCCGAATTTGAACTCCTACAACCCAATCCAGAGAAGCTGGAACCTTTTATTATACAAGAACTCAAATTAAGCCTTCAAAATAAAAAAAAACTCTGCCCCAGGTAAAGATGAAACTACTTATATGATGATCCGTAAATTACCAAACAAACTTATGGAAGCACTACTAAATATATATAACAAACCCTCGCGGGCAGCCTAATTCCAGAACCATGGAGAGAATATAACGTTGTCCCCCTATTAAAACCAAATCAAGACCATAATAATATCGATAACTACCGTCCCATAATTTTATCCTCATGTTTTCTGAAAACACTAGAAATTCTAATTAGAAATAGACTTGAGTGGTTCTTGGAAAAAAGGATGACCTTCTCATGATACCAATCGGGATTCAGAAAGGGTCAGGGAACCCAAAACGTTCTTGCCCTCTGAATATCAAATATAGCTCTCGCTTTTAGTCAAGGTGTGTGAGTAATGACAATCTTTATAGATATTAAATCAGCTTACAATCAAGTAAACTTCGACTTATTATATAATAAACTACTCACATGATAAACCTTATTTATGATATATTACACAATAGAACCCTATACTGCAGAAATAACGATGACAAGTATTTGGGCCTCACAATAGCAAATGCAGGTTTACCACAAGGTTCCCCACTAAGTACCTTACTTTTTAATATTTATACGAAAGAATTATTCGCTGCAAATGTTGGTGTGGTGGGATATGGGGATGACTTGGTCATTTTTACAAGAGGGACAAATCCAAACGATTTAAAAAACAGAATAACACAAGCTCTTAACACTATAATAACCTGGCTAGAAAATAATAATTTTTCACTTTCAGCTGAAAAGTGCTAACCATCCCCTTTAATATCGATACTAAATACTTGGATATATACCTGCAAAGGGATTTTAACTGGAACAGACAAATAGAGTACGCCACAAACAAAGCTCGGATGGGAATTAATATTATTAAAACTTTCTGCAGGGTCCCATGGGGTTCAGACCCTGTAACCATAATTATGATCGCTAATGTTATTATTAAGTCACACCTAGACTATGGAGCTACTTTTTTCCAACCCAACAATAAAAAAAATTAAACAAGCTTAATTCCATTCATTATCAAAGCCATTTGAACTCAGTGAACTCAGTCCCTACTAATGCCCTCCGGACGGAAACCTCAGAAATGGATTTGGATCACAGAAGAAAATATTTAGCAGTAAAATTCATGGCTAAAGTAATATGTATCAATAACCACCCTTTGATTCCAATTATAAGAAAACTAAAGCTTTTTTGTATGAAAAATGCAGGATTCTGTCTACATAGAGAAACCCCTTATTTAGTTCAAGCTTATGATTACTTTTTACCATACCAAAATAAAATATACAAATCTAATAACTACCTCATTTTCGAGATTGGACTACAATATCAAATTAGAACTATCCCAACTATAAACTTAAACTTAAAGAAACACGACATGAACCTTAAAGCACACTTTCTGAGTCAAATAGATAAATACAAACATTTGTATACCTTGGTTATATACTGATGCGTCGAAGAACTAAGAACTCACTGATAGTGGAATTCGAGGTACACATTCCTAGCATTGTATTTAACTTCTCTTCTAGATTACCAAAAGATTTGCATTTGTTCAGCGGAAACCATAAGCAATAATAGTGACTACACGGAAAAAACATAAAAAGCATGGACGGACTCTAAAAGGGCACTGGAAAAACTTAATAAAACAAAACTTAATAATGAGATGTGAAAGTTATCACTGGCCCACAAAGGAAAATTCTATGCTGAAATTATTAATGAATTTCCAAAAGAAAAATTGTTCACTAAATTTAGCTATATGGATCGAAGGCATATTGTGACTATAATTAGAATGCGTACAGGACATCGTTTGACCGGATCACATTTATTCAGGATTGGAATAAAAAAATTCTCCAAATTGTGAGTGTTGAAAAGTACAAGATCTTGACCACATCTTGTTTGAATGCCCAAATTACAGAGTACAGGGATTTTGCATCTATGAGGAACTTCGTAAAAAAGGTTTAGTCATCCCCTTAAATATTAAAACAGTTTTAAATAATCTTAATGACCACATAATTCATCTCATAAACAAATTCTTAAAACTAAATAAGATAATGTTATAAAAATTATCATCTTTTATAACCATACAATCTTATTTTTTAGACAAACATACTCATCGAGTTTCACGCATCCTATCCTGCAGTTTACAGTGTGACGTGTTTCCTGTGTTGTGTATGTTACCACTAACATCCATCCTTAACAAACATAATATAGCAGCTTGTAAATTTTCCACAGCACTTTGAAGATAGTGGTGGGGATATGGTCCTGAACCAGACAACCCCCTGCCACCCCTAATGAGCTGGCAAATTGCCCCTAGGGAGCAAAACCAACAAACTTAGAGCTATCAAATATGTTATTATTAAAAATTAAATGAAATAAGCTTTGTATCAAACGATTTTGACACATTTAAAATTTTAGGAAAACCCAAATTTCACGAAATGTGATCACCCTACGTATGCGAAATACCTGATGTCTAGCAAAAAGATCAGAATAATTACTTCTTTGTTTCGCTCTTACCATTAAAATGTTTGTGGTAAATTAGAATTTGCTATCAAGTAAACCTTGTTTTTGAGATATAATCGTAATATTCTCTAAATCTACCAACGTCAACTCGCATAACGGCCAGTATTAAAATGACCATAACATAATATGTATCAATATATTAACAATATAGGATATGAGATTTAAAAATCACACCTTTGTGAATAGCTAATGGTTCTATAGATAGATGAACTGTCTACAATTTAAGTATACCTACATTCAATTACCCATAAGTAGCATTATAAGATCCTTTTCACAAATAGAGCACTATATAAAAATCGGCCTCTCCTATTGGTCGATCCGAATGGCCCTCTGCTCGCTTCGCTCGCTACGGGGGCTCAAGAAAAGGAAACTAACCAGGTGCTAACCCAAACAAACCCAAGACATACCCAAAATCAAGAAAAAAAACTGTTTAGAAACATAATCTTAAAAAAATAATAATAAAAAAGCAACGGGGTTTGAACCCGGGCCGTCCAAGTGAGACCCAGCTATCTAAACCTGTACACCACGAGAGCTCTTGACAGAAATTGATTACATCACGAAGACATATTGTAATACGAGATGGTTCGACCAATAGGAGAGGTCGATTTTTACATAGTGCACTATTTGCGTAAAGGATCTTAAAACGCCCATAAGTAGGTAATTGTATTTTTTCTACGACTGCCCTGAAAATAGACAAAAACGCACTAAGAACTGCTCTTGAAAACTGGACATTTCAAACATCGTGTGAAAAGTATACTTTGCACACGGCGTGTGCAAAGTATTCTTTTCACACGGCACACGCTTATTGGCATTTAGATTAAAGGGCTTCGTCTCCGTTTTAGAGCTTCGCTCTCAGAGGTCCCATTCCCAGATCTCTAAAAAAGGGGGATCAATTTTAGGGCTTCATCCCCCCCCCAGGAGCCCCTTTTTGCAAAACTGTAGAAAATGGGACTTTCATACCAGGAGCCCCCTTTTAAGGCTTGGGGTCCAATTTTAGGGCTACGCCCCCGGAGGGGCTCAATTCCTAAATCTGTAAAAAATGGGACTCCCGTATCATAGGCCCCATTCTAGCGTTTCGCGCCCTTGGGGCCTCATTTTAGGGCTTAGCCCCCGGAGCCTCTTTTTCAAACGATTTGGAAAATAGGGACCCCATACTGGTGGCCCCATTTTAGGACTGTGTCCCTAGTTATAGTTTAGCGAGAATCTCTTACTCACGTAGCTTCTTTCATTAGGAATAAAATTTTCTGATAAATCAATAATAAAAAAGTTTCCCATATAACATGTATACCCTGTACGTAGCAGTCGTAGAAAAAGTATAGTGTGCTACACGTGCTGAAAAGACTTTTCACACTCGTCATCGGCTCGTGTCACCCAACTCTCATTCGTGTGAAAAGTCTTATTTTCAGCACTTGTTGCACAATATACTATTTCAGCTGTATTTTCTAAAAACTAAATTGTATGGTTCTTGCCAATGCAACCGGCTAGTAAACATCTATTAGTTTTGTATTCACTATTTTGAACTTGGATTAGTCAGTTTAATGGCTCATTAAATTCATCAGTGAATGTGTTAATGTCCGTATAATATTGGCATTGGCATTTTTGGCAACGCTGTAATGTAGTGTGCATTTTAAAATTTGGTTATTGGTGAAAATAATTCAAATATAGAGCTGTTACGAATATAATTACAATAAAAAGTGATTGAGCTTATCCATAGGGTTGCGGTCCGGCTGTGGAAGTGTGGGGGAAGGCCGAATCGTTAAAATAAACGACAAAATCAACCTTGTAAATTTTGATAATCTGCTGTGTTAAATAGTGAAGGGCAAAACAAGGTCAAGCAACGGCTGGCGCGTCTTGCGACGTTTCCAAGATGCCGAAAGAAAAGGACACTTGTAATGTTTGCAACAAAACCGTTATAGTAGAGTGCTACTTATAACTTATCTTGACTTCTGTGGGCACCTCGGGGTTACAAGCTGAAATTTTCACAGAATGAAGGCTTTATTATATTAATTCAAAATCCGAAGGTAATAAAAAATCATAACGGGCAAAAGGGCAGTATACCTAAAAATCGAGATTATTATATGAACGTGTAGGATATTAAATTATGAATGTTTTCATATATGATTCATCTACATTTTTGTACGAATTATATTTTTTATCCTTGCTTGAAATATGCAGATTACATTGGCCCTTACGGAAAAATCAATCAAAAAATTGAAATATCTCGCTTCGAACCTGGGCAAAATCTGATTGAAATATACTCATTTTTGTATTCACCGCGCATTCTCTCCGAAATGAAAGCTCGAATCAAAAATTTTTATTCTTGCAAAAAGTTTGCCTTAAGTATTTAGAATACATAGGTGCATGAATAAATTTTTTTTCTCTCAAATGGTAATGGAAAAATAGAATTAAATGTAAAAAAGTAATTTTCTTCAAGCAGCGACCGGCCGATCTCTCGCTTCCCGAGCACTCTAGTATCTCACTTTTCTCCATAGCTTTATCTCTCTCGCGCCTATTATACAATACAATAAGTGCTTTTACACCATTACGGGTTAGAATACTAATAATAATAATAGCTATTATTAATTGAATAAAGTCAATGAAGACATTTTCGATTATACTGAAATTTATTTTTCCTCTACGTTGCTAGGTAATAAAGAAGTAGAAAACAAATCATATACTTAATGCAACTGCTATTAAAAAAAAGACTAGCTTTTATTCAGAATAGAAAAACTGAAAACGTAAAAAATCTTTATAATAACAAAATCTATTTATCTTCAGTGTCTGTATCTTATTAAGGAATATACACAATGACTTCAATATTGCCTTCCAGTATTTTTTGTGCATGATCCTATGCAACCTATTTAATTTCTTCTACGTCTACAAGCGTGCTTCCATACAATCTAATAAAAATTTATTTAATTAAGTTTTATTATGTACCTGTTTAATCTAATAATAATTTACCTTTCTTTACATCCACATGCAATAAATACTTTTACATCCGAAGGAAATGCGGGTGTTGTTAAAATTGAGGATAATTTGGATATCACCTGCCTCCTCAAATTTCCATCCGCATTCTGTCACCTCTGGTAATAGGGGATTTGGTTCTAAAGAACTGAAGCACACCTTAGTTTGATAATGTGCCCTCATACTGCGAAATTTTAAACTATTTTTTTGTAGGGGCTAGTTTTTTCAATTAGCGATGAATAGGCCAATAGTGTCCTGAAAATGTTAATAGACGAAATGTTTGGATTTGTTGAAAATAATTTTATGATAAATTTCTCTGTTATTGATCATATATGAAAATTCCTGGACCCAATACCGTCTAAATAATCGGAATAATTTAGATACATTTTCCAACATTTTATTTTTCCTAATCCTGAAAACTGGCCGGTTGTCTGACAACCGTTAGAGCATGAAATGCAGGTAATTTTTTTGCAAGTTTTGTTCTAGGTTGATGTCATGAACGGCCACATATCGCCCCGAATTTCCTCTTCCTCATTTTACCCCAAATTCTCTAGAAATATGTATATTTTTAACATGTACCAGAAGTACAAGTACATCAGTGTCATTGGAGTCCACGATGCATGTCAAATAATACATACAATGTTTAGCAGAGAGTATAATGCAACAAAATCCTAGTATCAGCTTCTTCGTGACTAGAGGATAGCAATTTGTTGTCAATTGGTTCGCATTTTGTTTTCTTATCAAAAATATTGGTAAATCCCCCACTATAGTTGCGAACTTGAAATTCTTTTTATAAGAGTGCTCCTTCAGATAAAAGGTTCGTTAACTGTTTTTTTTAACTAAAAACAGAGTGGATAAATAAACTCCACTGTTTTGGATGTAAAAAGGTAACTTATTATTAGATTAAACGGTACATAATAAAACTTAATTAAATAAATTTTTATTAGATTGTATGAAAGCAAAGCTTGTACACGTAGAAGAAATTAAATAGCGTGCATAGGATCATGCACAAAAATACTGGAAGGCAATATTGAAGTCATTGTGTATATTCCTTAATAAGATAGACACTGAAGATAAATAGATTTTGTTATTATAAGGATTTTTTACATTTTCAGTTTTTCTATTCTAAATAGCTAGTCTTTTTTTTAATAGCAGTTGCATTAAGTATATGATTTGTTTTCTACTTCTTTATTACCTAGCAACGTATAGGAAAAACAAATTTCAGTATAATCGAAAATGTCTTCATTGACTTTATTCAATTAATAATAGCTATTATTATTATTAGTATTCTAACCCGTAATGGTGTAAAAGCACTTATTGTATTGTATAATAGGCGCGAGAGAGATAAAGCTATGAAGAAAAGTGAGATACTAGAGTGCTCGGGAAGCGAGAGATCGGCCGGTCGCTGCTTGAAGAAAATTACTTTTTTACATTTAATTCTATTTTTCCATTACCATTTGAGAGAAAAAAAATGTATTCATGCACGTATGTATTCTAAATACTTAAGGCAAACTTTTTGCAAGAATAAACATTTTTGATTTGAGCCTTCATTTCGGAGAGAATGCGAGGTGAATACAAAAATGAGTATATTTCAATCAGATTTTGCCCAGGTTCGAAGCGAGATATTTCAATTTTTTGATTTATTTTTCCGTAAGGGCCAATGTAATCTGCATATTTCAAGCAAGGATAAAAAATATAATTCGTACAAAAATGTAGATGAATTATATATGAAAATATTCATAATTTAATATCCTACACGTTCATATAATAATCTCGATTTTTAGGTATACTGCCCTTTTGCCCGTTATGATTTTTTATTACCTTCGGATTTTGAATTAATATAATAAAGCCTTCATTCTGTGAAAATTTCAGCTTGTAATCCCGAGGTGCCCACAGAAATCATTTTACAGAAGGCTTTTACTGCGTTGGGCACTCTACTATTATAGATGATCAGGAGGAACTACTATGCGAAAAATGTTTGGTTTGGAAGCATCCGTTTGTCCATGAATAACAGGACCTATGTTGTCATAGATGCGGTGGTGCGATTCCTGTAAGGAAATTAACAAAAAGAAACCAACAAAGAGCACTACAATAGAGGACATTATGGAGAAATTGGAAGATATGGAGGAAAAATATGACAAAGTTATGGCCGAACTCAGGAAACAAATAATAAAAACTAATGAAAAACTGCAGGAGGAAATTGTAGAAATAAAGAAACAGCTGAACAAGAAAGAGCAGGTAGAGTTGAAAAATAACATGATAATCCAAGGAGTTCCAACTATTCAAACAGAAATTTAAATCAAATTATAAGAAAAGTTATATATAGTTGAAACTAGTGAAAAAGATTTTACTTGTGTACAAATGGGAAAAGACAAGGAAAAGAGTGATGTTCAAAGACAATAATAAGAAAATGCAATTCATGAAGTCTATAGGCAGATTTGATCTAAATACTAAAGTATGGGATTTAAACAGGACAAAAAAATATATCTAAATCAACTTCAAGTTGTTATGGTAAACATGATGATCAAGCATTCAACAGTTTCTGAAAGAGTGATATACCTACTCTTGAAATTGAATAACCGCTATAACCTCCAGGCAATGCATTGCCATGCACCAACATCCACTGCGGACGATGAACTGGTGGAAAAACTATATGAAGACATAACACATGCTAGGAGCCTAGAAAAAACCCATTATGACATCGTTACGGGGGACTTTAATGCCAAAATAGGGAAAAGACAAACTGGCGATTCAGATTACATAGGAAATTTCGGGCTGGGATATAGAAACAGCAGAGGAGAGACACTAACTAACTTTATAAATATCGAAAAATTGTTTTGTTTGAATACGTTTTATAAAAAAACAAGTACAAAGGAAGTGGATATGGCGTAGCCCGGATAGACACGTTAAAAACGAAATAGACTCAATCCTCTCAAATACCAGAGCAATATGCAGAGATATTTCTGTGCTAAACCGATTCAACACAGGTAGTGACCACAAGTTGGTGCGTGCCAGAATATGTAAGAAAGTTAGAAAGAAAAAACTATTAAGGAAAGATCCCTTCCCAACGTCAGAAGTATTAACACAAAAAAGGACGAGTATCAGGAAGAATTAGCACGGAAGTTTACACCAAACTCCCTTGAGCACAAAAATATACACGAATTGGCCGAAAAAATAACTAAATACATGCAAATAGTTACAAAGAAAATATGTAGTAGAGTGAAAAACTAAAAAGAGGCCAAATTAACACCACAGACGATAGAAGATAGAACTAATAGAAAAACGAAAATGAACAAAGAGACCATCCTGAGTATAGTACCCTAAATGCAAATATTAAGAAAAATATTAGGAAATACTTAAGAGCACACAAAACGAAACAAATATTAGAAAAAATAGAGAACAATAAAAATATGAAAGTGCTGAAAACAAGCAATTCCATCGGTAGACAAAAAAACATAAAAATGAAAAACGAGAGTGGAATGTTAATATCACACAAGGAGAAAATTACTAAGGAAATCCAAACATTTTATGAGAAACTCTACAAGTTCACCATTCCAAACCCTAGAAGTAACCCCAAACACATCCTAAATATAGGCCCAGAAGATCTTGCTGAAATAATACAGTCCGAAATTAGAGTCGCTCTCAAACAGATGAAGAACGGGAAAGCTCCCGGAGAAGACAAAATTGCTACAGAGATGCTAAAAATGGGGGGAACCACTCTAGAAGGGGGGAACCACTCTAGAAGAGCCGATAGGACTACTGCTGAATAAATGTCTATTGGAAAATACCGAAGCCTTGGAAAAATGCGGAAGTCATTCTGCTCCATAAAAAGGGGGACATAGCAAATATCGAAAATTATAGACTCATAAGCCTGCTGTCACACTTTTATAAGTTACTAACTAGAATAATAACAAATCGATTGACAGAGAAGTTGGATGCATATCAACCAGGGATTTGGCACCATCGAGCACTTACAAACAATCCGGACGGTAGTTGAGAAAACAACAGAATACAATATACCGTTGCACCTAGATTTACTAGATTATCATAAAGTCTTTGACAGTGTCGAAACATGGGCTTTCTTGACAGCTCTAGACGACACTAGAATTGATTCTAGATAATCCGCCCTCATTAAGAATATATATGACGGAGCTACTCTACACGTAAAAATAGACGAAGACCAAGTAATCGAAAAGGTAAGTATTATCAAGGGCGTGAGACATGGGAAT
Organism: Pissodes strobi; assembly: GCA_016904865.1. Lineage (NCBI taxonomy): Eukaryota > Metazoa > Arthropoda > Insecta > Coleoptera > Curculionidae > Pissodes > Pissodes strobi. The sequence goes on along the minus strand of MU186630.1, from coordinate 74,698 downwards.
ACCATCTCGCCTTGGGACAGAAAGGGACTAAAGATCGATGGAACGTAAGTAAGCCATTTAAGATTCGCGGATGACATAGTGCTGATAAGCACAGACATTCAAGAATTAAAAGTTAATGCTGCAAGACCTAAACGAAAAACCAAAAGAAATAGGGTTAAAGATGAATCTTGACAAAACAATAATAATAAGCAACAGCGAAGAAGATATTATTATAGACAACACCATCATAGAGAGGGTAGAGGATTATATATATTATTTGGGACATATAATTAAAAATAGAAAAGAAAATCAAATTTTAGAAATTAAGAGAAGGATACATTTAACGTGGGCAGCTTTTGGCAAACTCAGCTTTATCTTTAAGGACAAGAATATCCCAATACATTTAAAACGCGAAACGTACGACAGTTGCATACTACCAGTGGCAACTTACGGTCTGGAAACTATGGCAATAACAAATAAGGTGGCAGAACAACTCAGAGTGACTCTACGAGCCATGGAAATGCTTATGCTAGGTATAAGATTGAGAGGCAAAATTCTGTCACGCAGAAGAACCAAAATAACTGATATCATGGAGAAAATAGCGAGGCAAAGATGGCAATGGGTGGCACACGTAGCTAGACAGAATACGGAGAAGTGGTCATTCAGAGTAACTTTTTGGAGACCTCGAGGAGCAAGGAGGAGCGTAGGAAGGCCAAAGAAGAGAGGGATAGACGATGTAGTGACTGTAGCCGGAAAGAAATGGATGAGAACAGCCAAAAATAGAAAAGCATGGAAAGAACTGGAAGAGGCCTATGTCCAACATTGGATGAATGAAGGCTGAAGAAGAAGACCCAAAAAATCACCTTATTTTTGGTGATTTCAATATAAATTTGTTAAAAAGCAATGATACAATTATAAAAAAACTACAAAAATCTAATTAACCTAAGCAACTACCAAATTTGTAATGAAATATCTGAAGATAAAGCCACAAGGGAACCAAAACAAAGTAAAACGGTCATAGATCATGTTCTTTCCGATAAATATTCTAAGCTTAATTGTAAAATTAAAATTGAAGACTACTTTATCTGATCATAAATTATTATCTATAACAGCAGAGGATAAATTAAAAAGCTACCAGCAAAAAAACTCATCATGAAATTAAATACATTAATTATTTAAAATTTCGAAATGCGTTTGAAGTAGAGATAGCAAAAGTTGGGGATCAATCATTTTAGAATCTCGCTGATGTAATAAAATAACTGTAAAAAGAGATCAGAGTCAACAAGAGTAATTAAAATATGAAGAAAAAAATACCTGGATGAATCAGGAGATTCTGGGGATGATGAGTCTACGAGACATTGTTTATAAAAAACAAAATGTAATAAACCTAATGATATCCTGCTGGACAGGCAGTTCAGGGATCTTAAAAACCAAATTAACAATAAAATTAATGCACTAAAAAATAAACACTTTCATGATAAATGGGAGCGAGCTGGTAACAACTACAAAAAGCAATGGAAGTTTATTAATGGGTATTTCAAAGACGACAAAATATGCTCAAAAGTTAACTCTATAAAATCGGGAACAGGGAAATCACTAACGAAAGGGACATAGTAATTTCTTTCAAATTGCACTTTGCCAAAGTGGGGGAAACCATAATAAAAGACTTAAAAGAAGAAATAAGACTAAAAAAAATGTACAGAATAATATTGTTGATTATTGTCAAAATAGTTTAAATTTAGAATTAACCAAGGCCCAAGAATTAAAAGAAATCATATCGGACTACTAAGAAATTCGGCACCAGGTCATGATAATATAAGCACTGATTATATCATAGCACTTACAGATAGTATTGTAGGAATTCCTTGTACACTGATAAACAACGTTCTTATTACAGGGATCTTTCCACAGGAATTAAAAATAAACACCAATATTGAAATCAGGGGAAAAATATAATTTAAATAATTACATGCCAGTTTCTGTTATAAGTGTCTTCTCAAAGATCATAGAAAAGCTCCTAAAACGAAGAATCCTGACGCACGTACATAACAATAATTTATTAGATGATTTCCAATATGTTTTTTTTTTTTAAATAGCAGTACTTCAAGTGCAACATTATACTTTATAAATTTTGTATCAAAGGCATTTGATGGAAGGAAGATTGTAGTGGCTGTATTTGTGGACCTTAAGAAGGCATTTCATGTGGTTGATTTTGATTCGCTTTTGGAGAAACTTGAGAATGTGGGAAGACGGGGAAAAATTTGAGAGGTCATAAAACATATCTGACAGATAGAAAACAGTACACTAAGATAGAGCAGATTTCTAGTACATTGCTTACAAACACATATGGAGTAACACAGGGTTCTGTCCTTGGTCCTCTTTTATATTCACTGTACGTCCTGAATCTAAAGGCTCGTAATTTTACATTTGCTGACGACACAGTATTGGTGTATTCAGATATTAACGAGCAAATCTTAAATGAAGAAGTAAATATTGATCTTGAAAAATATAATCAGTGGCTATGTTTTAATAAACTAAAAATAAATATTGATAAAACAAATTTCTTGCTTATTAAACAAAAACACAAAATTGTAAACGATGTCACTATAAAAAGCAATGATCTTATTTTGGAAAGGGTCGCAAGTGTTAAGTACTTGGGCTTACTAGTAGATGATAGGCTAAATTGGAAGGAACACCTCACCAAGATAACCGAAAATATTCTCTCTATGATTCCTTACATATTTAAAATTAGAAATTATGTTACAGACAAAACTAAGAGACTCTCATCTCCAGTACCTTATAACAGTGTGGGGGTGTGTGGTAGGAGAGTGTTTGACTCCATGCAGATTGTACAAAACAAAATAGTAAAAATTCTATTCAACCTAGAAAGACTCACTCGTACAGAGACGTTATACAGTAGGTACATTTTAGAGTTTGAAAATATATTAATAGATATATAGTATTCAAATCACTGATTAGTTTAGCAGTGACGAATCGGAATTCAAAGTAGTGTGCCTAGGCATATAAAGTTCCATTGTATGACGTAGGATAGCTGCTAAATAACCTATGAAAACATTTTATTAATGTAAGATATAATTCGATTTTTCATAGCATGCGGATGCGGCAAAATTTCTTAGCAGTTATTTCAACTACCATACCACGTAGACTCAAAATGAGTTCAAAACGTTTCCATATTATAAAATATCGACTTTAACTCAGCCCATCAGTGTCAATACCTTGAACATTTCAGCCAAATCGATCATTTCCTCCATTTCTAATCATATAATCTATATCATTTATCTTGAAAGCGAATAATTATCCTCTAGATTAGTTAAGAATTAACTTAATCTAATTATTTCATGTATTTCTTTAACGCGTTAATAAACCCACTTATTTCAGAGCAAACTTTTTCAATTACATGGCGATTTGTAAAAAAAACAGTTTACTTTAGTTTTAGGAACCTAAATGGAAAGTGACTTGAAAGGTAACGTAGGACCGACTACAACTTATAATTGAACATTTTCTAGAGAAAAATTGGGCACCAAATGCGAGATTTAGAAAATATAGTGTGAAAGTCTTTTTCTAAACAGAATATCTTAAGATGAAACCTATTCCATTTCGTTTTCTTTCATTTTAAAAACAGGCGAAATTTGCTCGTGGTCGGTTCCTGTACTTTGGTTGTTCTTGACTATTAAAATATGCGTATAAACCAATACCGATTGCATTTTGTAATCACTAACTTTTTCTTGAGAAATTGAAAATACGAATTAGTACAAGTTATTTATTTACACAATCACATTATACCCTATTATATGAAATTAGATAGACAAAAGTTCATTCTTTCACATTTGGGAAAAAATATAAAAACTTACCATTGTCACATGGCACTTATGTGAAAAAAACTACTAAGATATTATTTTTGTCACCCAAGCTTTTATAGATTCAGAAAAGGAGCTAAACAGCTTTTTTATTCATATTATGTTCATTTTATTCATAAACAGAATATCAACATGTTTTGTAACGTTACATATTAATAATTATTATAATTGTTTGTGTATATGTATAGAACAAAATATGGCGAATAATATAATGACTACTATTTGGTATTTTTATAGGGAAGTTTCCAAATATTTTTAACGTGCACACTTTATATAAAGTGTTGATGTTAATTACAAAAGTTTTTAACCTTAATATCTCCTTCCAGAAATAAAATAAGGAAAATCGACGAAACATGTAAACTAATATACTGAGAACACCTTTAAGTGGTATTACTTCGACGCCTCAACCTTGAAAATAAAAAGATTGGAAGAGGGGTAAAATGACACCTCATATGATACTACATTAAATTATCTCTTGAACGATGCCATACTTCTTAAGTCTTCTCTTACTTTTCCAGTAATCTGCTTCCACTGTTCCGATATTTATTAAATTTTAGTGTGTTTCTATAATTTTTATATTAACACACAACATTTTAATTATTAACAATAATATTCCTTGGCTAAAATTAATTTTTAATTATTTTCTAAATTTAGTCCGGTCCTGACACAGAATCGCAGTTCATATTAATTAAAAACACTTTCATTTTCATTAAAATATTTATAAATAGGTTACATAATAATAATTTTAGTTTATTATTAAATCCCCAGTTTTCCATAAATGTTCGAGATTATTTCCGTTTTATCCTAGGCACTTATGCACAGATCGATTTTTTTCTGATTTTAGCTATAACCCTTTCAATTGATCTTATCCTAAGAACTGCATGCTGTTCCAATTCTTTATATCAACACTATTTTTGAGTTATTTTTTTGAAGTTGATTTTACTTTTAAATAATACCAACCTGAACTAAGTTTTGAGAACAAATTTTAAAGCATGGTGAAACTTACCGTCCCCCAGTCTATGTATTACCTTCTGAAAGTAGGCAGTCAGATAGGTGATCGTACAATTTTTTACAAACCTATTTCGACCCATCCATTACGTTGTGTATTTAGTAGATCCCAAGTTCCTTTAGAGTTTGGAGCCGCAATAATTCTTTTGTGTTTTCCTTGTTAGGAACTCTTGTTTCCACGCTTTTTTCTTCCTTATCTTAGCAATTAATACACCAAGAAAATTTTAATACATTTATTAAATAAACGGAACCAGTGAGCACATGTTAACATAAAACAAATCTTAATAAATGAAGAAAGAACATCTTAATTTTCTTAAAGCTCAGTATGAACATAGGTCAGTTACGTCCTTTTGTTAACTTTAAAATATACTTAATTATGACACCCTTCATAACTTGTAGGACCGTAGTACTTAATATGTACCATTTTAATTCACGAATGAATAGATGAACTTATTAATATATTAGTCCAGAGTAATTGGATGTGATACCTGTCACTTATCACATACAACACGCCAGTTATAGTTTAGGTATAACTTAACGTCTCAATGCTAACATATTATCGGCGAATATTTAATTACCGAATGGTTTTTTTTTGTGGGCGTGGTACGTTGTACCTGATAATTATTGCATTGTTCTCTTCTCATAATATTGTATTAGTCCAGAACTTAACGTAACAACGGTTACGATAATTGAGAAGATTTTAAAATGGGAAACAAGTCAAACAATATACTTAAACACCAAGCAAGCCGAAAGACAACGGTCCAGGAGCGGACATACAGTGCCTAACAACTCCTGTCGGACGGACATCCATGGATTTTGTCAATTAATCATCGACTTAACTCGTTACCCTCTCTACAACCTATCGCTTCAATGCCAATACATTATTATTCGCGTGTACGTACCTCTGCATATTCCCATTCATTCAGACATCACACAACAACGTACAATTCAAATTCAACCAACTATCGTATCATGCACTCGGGATATTCAGTTGTACGCAATTAAATAATTAAACTTTCGGGAGTACGGATCTTGCCTGCGGCAATCCGTACTATTTAATATTTCGTTTTTAACCAGATGACTTCCCTATGAAGGTATCCTTCAGAAATCATCGTGCCCATTGATAGTAATTCACCACATGTCCCTAACTTTACTACAAGAATGAAACAAGTGCTAGTGACTTATTTAACAGCTGTGAAATTCGGAAAACATTTGAACTTTCGATCGATTATTGTCTGTCTAGACTTTTTAATTGTTTTAAATTTAATTACAAAAAATTACGGTTTTATTGGGACCAGAATTAGTGTGACCAGGATAGCATTAAACGTGACCAAAATTTATAGAACCCATTGTTTTCTTGATATAATTCCCCTTCTCATTTCCGTGTAATTGCGCTTACCTGGAAGAATTTGGTTAACTGATTTTTCTCCCCCAGCCCTCTTAGCCGTTCCCCGAGTATGCATATTTGCAGTTTGTTGCTTTGTTGAGTTTCGCAGGCGAACCCTTTAAAAGAATAATTTTTAGAATCAGAATCAAATACCTTGGGACAGGAAAATTCCATATCAATAATATTGAGACCCCCCGTGACCCTTCCAGAGTTCTCAATTTGTCAATGGTAATATCAGTCAATCCCCACATCGTACATAAGGTTCGGCGTTAGGATCTTCTTTTATTCCTCATTAACAAATATGTCAGAATTCTGAAATTGTAAGTGCATTACTCCATGGAACTTTTGATTGTCAACATCGTACACCGCTATATTAGGTTCGACGCGACGTCTTAACGCACCAAAATACCATGAAAAAATTCTACAACAATGTAGCTCGTATATTGAATTTCCGCTAAGGTGTCGCAAAACAAGCAGTGGTTCGGACGCTATAAAATTTGCAATACTCTATCGGAAAGTTCAATATCAGCATGAAATATGTTAAATTGATTTTTTTTTTAATTCTGAATTAAATTTAAATTCTCCTAATGTTGCTATTAATTATTTCTTCCCACAGACTTGCAATCCAGCACCGGACACCGTCAGGTTCGGACGCTGTAGATTCACACGCCCCGTTGAGAAAATACCAATAACCAACATTCCGCTTTAATTATTTAAAATCGAGTTTAAAATTTAGAATGAATTTCAAGAAATTATTAAATTCCCCTAATGTTGCTAATTAATTATTTCCTCACACAGACTTGCAATGCAGCACCGGACACCGTCAGGTTCGGACGCTGTAGATTAACACGCCTTTTTTGAGAAAATTTCAATAATCAACATTCCCCTTTAATCAATTTAAATTTAGAATTTTCCAGTTCAAGAAATTATTTAGTGGTCGAGCAGAGTTTCGTTCGTACCTTTAAAAGAATGATTTTTAGAATAAAATTCAATGCTGTTGGCTGGCTTTTTATATTGAGCCTTCCCCTGTATCCAGCCAACGTCACGCATCTTCCCTTGCCCTTTACTTAACTTACTGTATCTTCACCCTTATTGCGTGGCAATATAGGAACCTAATTTCCTTATCAAACCTCAAGAATTTTAAGTGGTTCTAGCGAGCGCACTGTAAGCCCATGATTTTGCTTGTTTAAGCCCCGTTAAAATTTACCATTGGAATATTATTATATTATATGCATATTATAATGTATGTATATTTAAATTTATTTTACTGAAAATTATTTGTCTTGCTGGGTTTTCCCTTTTTTTAAGGAATCATTCAGTGGCGTAACTTCAAATCCGGGGCCCTCCCGCAAGGATATTCCCGGGGCCCATGACAAATGAGGATAATACTATTCACTGGCGGCTCGTGGGTTTAGAAAGTGGGAGAGCGCAGGGCGAGAAAGCATTTGGCCCCACCACGGAAAAGCCCGTTGGAGGCTAAAAATTTTGGGGGTGCCACACCCAATTTTTGCTCAAATCAATAAGGTTGGAAAAAAGTTCATGAGAAGTTTGATGGCAAAAAGGATTATTGTACATATTTTTGTTGGTGGTTAGCACTACGACCTTGCCGTTTTCTAGCTTATAAAGTGAAATGTCATTCGCCTGTTTTTGTCCAAAATAAATTTTTCAATAACTTTTTCATTGAAATCTGGAATTCGTTCGACCATAGCACTCTCAATATGTAACATAGCTAAAGCATTTAGTCTATAATTCCTCATTCAATTTCTAAATATGTTTTAATCAACTTCAAAGTTGAAAAGCACCTTTCAGCTTCCGCTGTGGTCATCGGTATTATAGTCACTAGTATTCCCAGTGATTAATGTCTTTGTGAATATTTATTTGTTCTGCATAAGCCTTATTTAAACAAAACGCAATATTTACATTCCCTAATAACTGAAAACTCACCAGATTGTGTTTATTATGGAAAGTTGAGGGTTTGGTTGGTGCTTAAATGCGATACTATTTTTCCACTTTGTCAATGGAAGGAATGTATTATGAGGTTCATAGGTTAAAATATTATCTTTTAGTTTGGAACTTTTTTGTTGCGTTGGCGACGGCGCCTGGAGCCCCACGAGAGCGATTTTTCTAAATATATACCATTACAGCATAGCGACGAGCCTCAACGCGCGTTATTGGTCATTTCAATGTATAATCTTCCTCAGCGCATCACTGCAAAATCTAATCGCGAGCAGCGCAAAAAATCCTTCTGTTGCCTTACACCAAAGTTTCGATCTTCGGACCTGCGCATACGTGACCGAAGTGCCAGAAGTATTTTAAGTCGTTCTAATATTTCACTTCACACATGGCCTTTCCCTCATTGCGGGAGCGCAATCAAGCAAAACTAACCCCAGGCATGCCCAGAATCAAGAAAGAACAACTTTAAAAAATATTTTCTGAGTTAGCACGTACACATGCTTCAAGCTTCACACTTTAGTACACCTAAGGCCTGTTCATTTGGTCTGCTCTCACTACTCTAAGCGGCTTGGAGCAGGTGATCGATGTTCATTTGGCTCGAGCAGCTAATATTTTTTTGTTCGCTTGGGCTGGAGCAATGTGCTCGAGATCAGTTAGATCATGCTCTACTTGAACCTAGTCTGGAGGTGGAGCAGTTAGAGCAAAAGCAGAAAGGTGACAGATAATCAACAAAAACCGCGGAATATAAAATAATAATATAACCCCACTTTTTAAATTTTGAAAGGCTAAAAGGCATCGAGGTTTTTTTTGTGAAAAATATCCCTATATGTAAAATATCCTATCCACTTGCTGTCTTAACAAATGGCGCGTTCGTTTGGGGTAGCAAGCTAGGAAATCGGCCGAGCAGGAAATATCTGCTTGGAGTAGAGTTATGGCATTTCGTGTTCTGCTCCAAGCTGATTTCTTTGATTTTCCGAGCAGGTTGAGCAAAGCCAAATGAACAGGCCTCTAGACGCGAATGCCGAGTTGAGGTAGACTTTACATTGAAATGACCAATAGCCCGGGTTGGAGGCGTGCCGCCGAGCTGTAATCTACATATATAAAATGCTAATGTTTATATGTCTGTGTCGTCTCTACTGAAGACGTGGGTTGCTCCAGAAAATTATTTTTTTATAGAAAGATAGCTAAGATGCTATTCTAAAAATTATCGTCATCGGATTTTTTATTTTTAATTTAATAAAAGAGAAAAAATTAAAAAACAATTGTTTTTTATCATTCCCGATAAAATGGCGAATGCGCAGGCCGATGAGACCGGCGGACTAGCGAGACGAATGACGATACTGTTTACCATTTTTATCTCGCGGTTCTCGGTTACAAGGACCAAATGAAACCTACTGTCGCTAGACTCTACTACTCTACTGTGTGTACGTATAGTTATGTGATAAAAACGGTATCCTAGACGAAAGTTATAAATAGACCTTAGTTGACATTTGACAATAGTATTCATTCTTATTTGATCCGCTGGCTTAGCAGTAAAACTCCAAAAAAGTTAATTGACCGCTCGAGAGATGGCGCCGTAGTCGCCTACGCGCCGGAAGAAATATCTATCACTGCTTACCTACGGCCCGATACGTTAAAATTAAAAATCGACATATGATCCACATTATTACCACGGCTAAGGTGAAACTTTTGCGTTGCTGTTATTTTTATTTTGAGTGGTTAGTAAATTGTTATTTATTTTGCTTAGTAGTTTCGATTTTTTTGTTGTTTGTTAGGTATTGCAATTGAGGATAGTTCGATTTTTATTGTTGTCATTTGTTAGGTACTATTGCAATCGAGAACATTAGGTTTATTAGGATATTAGTTTTTAGTTAGTTTATTAATAAGCATATTAGTTATAAAATTGGATACCTCTTTGTGTAGTAGTTGCTGTTATTTTGAGTAGTTAGTAAATTAATTAATAAGCATATTAGATATAAAATTGGGTACATTTTTTGTTTAGTAGCTTGGATTTTTTTGTTGTTGTTTGTTAGGTATTGCAATTGAGGTTTATTAGGATATTTCGATTCTTTTTAGTTGCCATTTGTTAGGTACTATTGCAATCGAGAACATTAGGTTTATTAGTAATAGCTTATTTTAGTAAGTTAATTAATATGCATTTGTTATAAAATTGAGTACTTCTTTGTTTAGTAAGTAGTTATTTTGGATTTTTTTGTGGAATCTAATAACTAGTTATTGTTTAGACCTTAGTTAACAATACTATTCATTCTTATTTGATCCGCTGGCTTAGCAGTAAAACCAGAGTATAGTTGGTTTGTTATACTCGGGTTGAGATAACCCACCTCTTTAAAATGCTATTTCATTAGACCTGATACATTCATTTTTGAGACACCCTATATATGTATATATTTTGAGACACCCTTTATACATGTAAAAGATAAATCAAGTCATAAATTGAAGTTGAATTTTTGCGAGGTTTTATGGAGGATATCCGAAAGGTATTGCTCGAGAACGGAAAATAGAGAGTCAGAAGCCAGCGGAGTGTACGGTTTATTTTGGTGAATTGTTTTGCTTCTATGTTGCAATATGTCATTACAGGTCGGTAAAATGAAACTTATCATATTGTTATTAACATAATTTGCACAAATATTTCATTTATTGTCATGGATAATTTATATTTGATGGTATAATATGTGTATATGTTTAATGAAATCGTTTTATGCTGTGAATAACACTGTATTGTTTGCTGTCTTTTCGTGCTGGAATTTTAGTTTTAGTATGACTGTGATTGTAATGTAAGCAAGGGACTTGATGAATCCACTGACATTTTCCTCCCCTGACTGAGCGAATATCCTAGCTATAAATCGTGGGCTTGCGAGCAAAGCACCCTAAGTCGTTCTTTTAACAAATATTATATTTGTATGATTTGCTTTTGTATGAAATCTATGTGAAATTTAAATTAACATTAATTTGTAACCTTGATTTTCGACTTGATGCCAATTGCTTATAAGCACCCGAAATGATAAAGGATCTGTAGCCTGTGCACAATAACACAGAATAAAACCATATATCGTAATTGAAATGTATTAAGTATATCGAAATGACTATAACTAATAAGCAACAGTAAAGGAATACTATTCAATCACAAATAATGTAATCAATCGCTAAGCGATGACGAAGGAAATATATATTAATCGGCCTGCAGGTCTTACTAGAGATATTGGCTCAATTTGCAACTATAGCTGAGTAGCCTCCCGTATGGGACCTCAGTACCTGCTGGCGACGTCTGGCTAACTAATACCAAACTCTTCAGTTTTGAATGCATTGTAGTATTGTCACAAGTGTGGAACGACACATTGTGGTGCGTGAGGCAGTAATTTAATTAATTGTTATACTAATAAAGGTTGTACAGCATAACTCGGTTTAGGAATTGTGATCGAGGTTTTCTCTGCCATGCTCTTTTCCCTCGTGAATTCCAGGCGGAGTATGGCACGTTTTCCTTTAATAAATTAGGCGTATTAGGAATCTGTGGTTTAATTTACATGACGCACCTTTCCCTCAAGTTTCCCTAATTGTGTTTAGTCGAAGTGCAATCCTTTTACTTTTTAATCTAATTTTACGATCATTCGCAAAATAAAGACAAAGCACAACTTATCTCATTCAACTATGTTGAACAGACCCGGGTGGGTTATACTACAGGGTAAAACTCCAAAAAAATTAATCGATCGCTAGAGAGATGGCGCCGTAGTCGCCTACGCGATATTATTACCACGGCTAAGCTGAAACCTAAAACTTTTGCGTTGCTGTTATTTTGAGTGGTTTGTAAATTGGTATTTTTTTGCTTAGTAGTTTGGATTTTTTTGTTGTTTGTTAGGTATTGCAATTGAGGATATTTCGATTTGTTTTGTCATTTGTTAGGGACTATTGCAATCGAGAACATTAGGTTTATTAGGATATTAGTTTTTAGTTAGTTAATTAATAAGCATATTAGTTATAAAATTGGGTACTTCTTTATGTAGTAGTTGCTGTTATTTTGAGTAGTTAGTAAGTAAAGGTGGGCGTATATCTACCTAAGCGGACATGTACATACGTAGCATTTTGAAGGATCAGGTCCCAAAATGACATAAAAATAAAGATGTCCGAATACGAAGAAAAACAAGGCATGCTTTTAAAAGGTTTGCCAAAGTTTTCTCAACCAACATTATTTATCGAGAAATTTTATTGGGCATTTACGATAATTGGAGCGGTATCTACCGGTATGTATCTGAGCGTTAGTTAATTTGCGTTCCATTAACCTACCGCGTTCTATAATTCAATTAAATCTACCGATACATGTACCGCGCTCCAACTTTATGGATCTGCTATTTGTGTCGGTACATGTCGGTTTGTTTACACCTTATATTGACATAACCTACAAATTTAGCCTACGAGCCTGTTTGTTACTTATATACTTTCAAAACTCTGAAAATAATTTTACTTTTACATTCATTTTTAGAGAGAAATAATTAAAATACCTTCAACATCATAACGAAAAGCAACAATTTCAATATATTTTTCAATACACACACATAATGCCTTCAGTTTCATGATCACTACTATCTGATATTTGAAAAGTGGCCAAGATTGCGATAGCTAGACGTTTATTATTCTTCGTTTTAATCAATTTTTTTTGTAGGTTATTCGCGATCCGCACCGTTTCGTTTGACAATTACCATTTACCGGAACGTATCGACGTTAATCAGCTGATTACCGCTGTATACCTACCGGTAGATACCGCTACAATTATCGTAAATGCCCATAGATTCTGTTGCCTGGCAGAGACAGGCTTATCAACTAGTAGTACCTATATATTTAGTAAAATCGCCCCACGGGGCCCCAAAAACTACAGGGCCTCCCCGCAACTGCGGACCCCGCGGGCCCGTATTTACGCCACTGGAAGCATTTGACCCTGGTCTGACACTTTTCAATGGATTATTTATCCTGTATCAAAAAAGCATTATATAACTGATATTTTACCCAAAAGGGTTTTCTCCAACGAAGAAAAACGTGATTTGCTTAGATTCTTTTACGTATACCAATTAAATGGAACTAGAGCAGCTGCAAATGTGCCTGCAACAATATCCGCCTTTTTTAATACTACTAAAACTAAGAGATTCTGGCTCATTTGGGCGAGCTAGAAAGAAGTATGGTAGCAAAATAACTGAAGAAAATAAAGCTTTGGTTTTAAATCAGGTTGATTTTTCTTATTAGACGGAGGCTGTCGACTACACTAAACTATTCATGTACTTTTATATAAACAATGATGGCAGTACGTCATTTGAACAAATTGAGTACGCTGTTGATCGCCCTACTATCTATTTCCCATGTTAAAGCATGGCGAATACTCAAAAATAATCGGTACACACCGTTTAAATTTCACGTATCACAACAATTAATGCCTGCTGATACAGAGACGTTTACAATTTTGCACGTGGTTAAGAAGACAAATCGATGAAAATTAAAATTTTCTAAGCAATATTTTATGGTCGGACGAGCGTAAGTTTACAAATTGCGGAATATTTAACCGCAAAAATGAACATATCTGGAGTGTTCGTAATCCAAGAGGAGACAGGGAAATAAGAAAACGAGTCCGGTAAATATTTTGGTGGGCATGAATAAAAATTCTCTTGTTGGCCCATTCCTGTTTAATGAAAACCTAAATGGGAAATGGTATTTAAAATTCTTGAATATGAATTTTCAAAAATATTTGGATGAAATTCCTTTGGCTAGATTGCCCCATCTCCATGCATCATCCAAACTATATATGGTTATTTTATTCGAAAAACCCCTATTTCTTATTCATGTTTTTCGTATTTTGTGCAGATATCTGTAAACTCCTAAGACAAAGCGCAACCTGAAGATAAAGTGTCATTTACTTCAAATTCTACTATCACACTGTGTTCATGTAAAGGCAATAATTGAACTATTATAAGTCGAAAATCCAATTATTTTTTCTACATACAAAAATAACCCACCCTACTATACAAGGCACAATGTTTTTAAAACATTCATTATGCCCTTCATATTGGTGAAATACCTTTATTGATAGGCGTAATCTGATGGGCACCCTGTATTATATCAAAGAAAATGTTACTATTTTCTTTGATTATATTAACTTTTTATTGCCCTAGCGTCAGCCATGAAAGAATTATTCTCTTTCCATGAATAATAATGACATGACAGTCACTTTTACGCTAAATTAAAGTATATTACATAACAAGGGTTGAAAGAACTAGTTTTCAAACGAGGAGGCTTAATACTCTTCAGTAATCGTTCGAGGTTGAAAACGTACTTGCACACGAGTAATGTAGGCACACAATTTTTCCTACGACAATCTATAATTTTATAGGAAGAGCAGTCTGTCACTGAATCATGGCTAACCAGTATGCAAATTTAATGTGAATGCTGAATGTATATTTCTTTCTGGAGGTGTGTAACAGGCAAACATATTACCTAATATACGTTTTTCATCAAAGCTCAACTAATGTTGGCTAGCAAAGTATTGTGATATTGTAATGTTTTGTAAATATTGCATCAGAATTTTCTCCGATGCGAATGAATGAACATTTTTACTATACTATGAGTAGTACTAACAAGTAGATGGTGATTTGTTTAAAAAGTCATTGACATTGTTTTTAAATTCGTGTCAATAACTTAATTAATATCATCGCAGAGATTAAATTAATAAGTAGTTTAGGCCATTTCTTTTATAATATTTTTATTATATTTAATGCATCATAGCATTGTCGGTACAAACTTTGACAAACCTTGTGCATATGCTGCTCAATTGTATTTATCGTTTAAATCTAAAGCCGCTGACACATTGGAAAGATGTTTCCATTCGTTCGCATTGCTGAGGATTCGCCCCCATTCGTTCCCAGGTGTGGACGGTCATTTTCAGCGATTTTATGAGGGCGCGAATGGCCGTGAAGGGTGAGCACTAGTCAGCAGTGCTAGCGAACTTTTCCCGTCGCCTGTCCGTAAATTAGAAAGATCAAAAAGAAATGCCTTGTCGCGAATGCAGACATTTTGTAGTGTGGACGCGTATGAAAAAGAATATCAGTTTTCTTTAAGGGCGCGAATTGATGGAACGTTGTCGATGCAAATATCTCAGGTCATTCGTTCAAGTGTGGCAGGCCTTCATGGGCTGCGCTCTTTAAATGGCAAAGGTGTTGCCGCATTCTTGATACAGTGGCTTTATACAGGACAGTGACGACAATAGACCAGGGCCGCCATTTTGGAGCAAATTTTCTTAAAGCTTATATGGAAGCTTCGCGTTTTTTGCATTTTTTTAGCAAGAAGCTAACAAAATAAAGCAACTGAAGTATTATAATGGTAGGTATATGTTAACCGGACCCTTACCTAACAAAACTTTAATAATTTTCACGAAATTAACAAGCAAAATAATTGAAAGTATTATACTAGCATTTGAAAATCCCGCATGTATAAGTGGCAAGGAACATGTTTCCGACTCTTTTTGAGCGTAGTACAGAAAGGGACAGAAACACAACCGAAACTAGACACTTATCAGCTGAATGGACAATGTAAGTGGGGTTATGATGACTCAAGATTGTGAAAGCAAAGACGAAGAAAGAAGATGAAAGATTGGTACGTAAATATATATAAATATTGTTTTTTATTAATAACAACGTTTTAAAGTGATAATCAAAATGGTCGTCTGTGTTCACGGCATGAAATTTTAGTACTTTCTCCATGATTTGTGGTATCTTTCAGCAAGGTGATGTTATAAATAGTAAATGTAATTTTTAGGTCCATATTTGAATTAGGAACCTTCCCAAAAAAATGTTTTGAAAGGAACAATACATAATATGAAGCAGCGAAGCAGGTATCCAGTTTATACAGCAGTTGATGCAAGAAAGGGCACTTTTCTTTAGAGCAAATAGGTATATGGACAAGCAAAGCATAATATTTAAACAAGATGACATGATGTATACTTCCGTCACAGCTTACCAAACAATTGTTTGGTAAGCTGTGCTTCCGTCATTGTCTAAACAATGCTTCCGTCTTCCATCACATGGAATTCTAAACTTTCAACAGAATTGATCAGTTTAAAAATAAAGCTGCTGCCATAAAATCATGCCTAAGACTTGCTCATGTTAAAAACATCTTATTTATTTATAATCAACACAAAGAATATAAAAGCTTATTTCAATTTTCAGCTTTGACCAGAGGTAAAAAATCAGATTTAATAAGGATGCTAACATAAAATGGATTCTGAATAATGAAAAATTCATTATGATTTTTATGGATGTTGACTACGAACAGAAGTTCATTTCATGTAGTGTTAGGAATTAAAGTAGGTACACTATTTGACAAACCTGTATTTGATCTAAAATAAATATATTAATTTTACTCAACGTTGTTTGATTAACTTACTTCGATCTCTTCTTTCTTGTCGATAAAGCTTTAAGCTAAACGGCAACAATAAAAAAAATCTTAAATAAAATATGCATATATTACCTAATATATTTAAAACAATACAAAACAGGAATACACCTCTGGTTATTAACAAAAGCTAAATAAAGAACCTTAAACATGGAAAAAACTAGTTTCTCGAATTCAAATTTAAATACAAATAGTTTTTTTTCAACAATTTACTAGCATATTCTTACACTACTTTACTTTTTTTCTTGTTAACTAATTTTTTTAAATACTACATATCTACTAATTATTTTTTGACTCATATTATGACAAGGTTCTGTGATAACTGTACTATCAATTTTCCATTTCTACCAAAAAAATAAATCATGCGTTCATGGTAAAAAATCCAATCCATTCTTGACTCTTCAGTTTGCTTGGAAAAAAGCCTCGATATGGAATCTGATGAGATTTCAAGACAAATTCATGCTTTGTAGAAGCCTTTCTTTCCACGTTGGTTTTGGAAATGGAAAATATGGTTGGGATAGCATTTGGCTTTAACTTCTTATCTCATCTTTTTTCCTCCCACATGCCTGGTGCAAAATGAACCTGCAAGAAAAGATAATCCGTTAGTACATTGTAATGTACACATCACTTAATTATGCAACTTGAGGCATGACATTTGACGAACATGTTACTTAGACTGTGTTGTACGATGCTGGCTAAGCTCGAGTCAGCTAAACCAAGACTGGTGGTTGAAGAATCCCATTTAAAATACATTGCAGATAAATGATCTAATTTGACAGCAATGTATTAAGCAGTTCAACCACCAGTCGTAGTTCAAATAAGCTGAGTTTAAGCCTCTTATTTTACAACCAGGCCCTACTAACTACATAACAGTAACTAGGTATATGATGTTAAACATGGAATGTTATAAATGTTAAAGTATTTTTTGTACTTCCAGGACTAAAATGGTTAATTTAATCCTAAGGGACTAAAGTACATTTGGACTATGATCGTGATCACAAAGTTATCGACACTGACAACTTGTTTACTTATACTGTAACTAAGTGTTTCAAAGTAGAACAATACAATATTCAACTGGTAAAGAAAAGCCTAATATAATATTTTATATCAAAAAAAGCATGCAGCTGCAATCTACTACATTCTTATAAATACAAAGAGTAGAATATAACAACAGTCTTTGGTGTGACAAAAAAGACTCGTGAAACAATCACCCTTCAACTTTAAATGCTCACGATTTTTTTAAATCACTACATATAGGATAATAATGTATTGGTGGGCCTGTAGAAGGCCTGCAGGGCATGTAAAAGCCTACGTCTGACTAAATCTTATAGATAATCTACTTTAAAATACCACTTGTTTACCTACCTTGGTACCTACGAAAGCAGCAAAACTACACTTTAAAACGTAATATAACTTTAATGTCCAATTGGATATACCGAAACTACACACACAGGTTTAATAGTCAGCAAAAAAGTCACTAGAAAAACGCATAAAATCGCTGTAAATCACAAGAACTTATCCACAGTCACATATGAAAACAAACTAAATTTGCTCCAAAATGGCGCAGCCAATCAGCGCGTTGACGAAACATTGTCGTCACTGTCCTGTATAAAGCCACTGTAATTCTTGAGCGTCGTTCGCGCCATCTGTTGCCTTGTGATCAAGTAGCCAAATATATCTGTAATATACGGCACAAGCCCCTAGATGGCGCAAGTATAAGTGGAAACTTCAATCTGCCATGCGCTAAAATCTGTGCGAGGGGAGCAGGATCCTATCATCTGTCTGAACATAAAATATTTCTACATTGCTTTCGGAGATTAATTTTATACCTAATGTCTCTCGTTAAAGGTTTGACGCTAAAAGCCAGACATCTTTATCAAAGAACTGCTTAGTTAAATGAAGGTCAAGAAATTTAAATCGTCAAAATCAGCAGCCCGCACAGCAGTTCTTCTGGAATTTCTTAACCAGCTCTTCGACAGCCTTAACGGTAGTGCTTTTAGAAGCAATCCAGGCAAAGTGTTAAGAGTTGCCTTTACAAATGGATCTCCTCATAAGAAGTTTTGGAACTGTACAAAGATTAGTAACAAGGTACAATAATATTAATTTATTAGTTACAAAAATAAATTTAAAAAAGAATAGCGGAAAGTGACACTATTTCAAATGAGATATTTTTTTACAGGAGCCGCCAGAGGAAGGCGAATGAATAGAGGAAGCATTGAATCCTGTTCCAGGAAACGTACCTCTTCCTTAAAGTCGATTGAAACACATGCGCTAAACTACATAGCGGGATATTTAGTTTAAAAAAATAGGTAAACAGCCATGTGACTGTAAGAAACTTTTTTAAAGTGACTCTAGCTCCAAGGACAATTAGAATGAACTAAACTGGTCAACATAAAGTTCGATCCATTCAATTTTTAGCCTTATTTTCAAACTGCTGTAACTTTTTTAAAGATAAAGTTTTTTGAACGTGGTTTGCGGATTTTGAAAGCGCGTTTTTTTGGGATTAAGCTACATGCCATAAATTTTCAGTAGTATTGATATTATCATGGTATACGGGGTGATCAATAAAGTAATGCAAAAAATCAAAAAGTTTGTGTGTGTGCCATTTCAGCAGTAAATTTTTTTAGACATAACAATATGGGTTGTTACCAAGGTAATATCAATATCTCTGGACGTTTTTGCCAGTTTTTGGATTAAAGCCCTTTGGCCTTAGATACACTACTAAACAACAAATTTTGGCAACAACATTTTTAAAATGCTTTAACTGGAAAACGAAATAACGGATTTTTACGAGCATTTCAGATTCGGAAAGCCTATTTCATGTAGATTTTTTATGACCTAAGCACTTTACGGAGGGTTACAGTTTTCACATTATACGGGGCCAATAATAAACAAATACGTATCTAACACGGACATCTTAAGTATAGGGTAAATGATTGGGCGCTAAAGGAACATTATGCATTTGTTTTGTTTTAAAATTTTTCAATTTGAAGTTCAAAAAAGAAAGGAAAGAGCCCTGGTTTAAGGTTTATTTGATTTTTAAAAACAATAAATACACAGATTATCGTTTCTTAATTCCCAATCCTTATTTTTAATAAGAATAAACATAACATACAACACTACAACTAATAGGACTAATAAACAAATAATCTCCTAATAGTGTGTAGGTGTGGAGTCTACGTCTTACGGTTTGCGAGGATATCCTTAAGCCACTTGCTGCTTGAAAGCTTCGGCAGTTTTAAGTGATAGTTTTTTAGATACAACTCGTTAAAGGTCGCAAAGCAGGCTTAAATTTCGAACTAACTTTGAGAGCCATTTCTGACTCAACGACGCCACCTAGCGGAGATTTTCTTGCTCTTGCATCAGGAAAAGCTACAACATTTCTCTTGCCCAAAGGTTCTATAACTTTTTTCTCTAAATTGGGGTAAAAAGCCCTAACGATTGTAAAATTTGGCCTTTTTGAATTAGTAGATACGTATTTGTTTATTGTTGGCCCCGTATAATGTGAAAACTCTAACCCTCCGTAAAGTGCGTAGGTCATAGAAAATCTATATTAAATATGCTTTCAGGATCTGAAATGCTCCTAAAAATCCGTCACTTCGTTTTCGAATTATAGCATTTTAAAATGTTGTTGCCACAATTTGATGTTTAGTAGTTTATCTAAAGCCAAAGGGCTTTAATCCAAAAAATAGCAAAAACGTCCATAGATATTGATTTTACCTTGGTAGCAACCCACACTGTGATGACTAAAAAAATTTACTGCTGAAATGGCACACACACAAACTTTTTGATTTTTTGCACGACATTATTAATCACCCCGTATATCATGATAATATCAGTGCTACTGAAAATCTATGGCATGCAGTTTAATCCCAAAAAACGCGCTCTCAAAATCTGCAAACCACGTTCAAAAAACTTTATTTTTAAAAAAGTTACAGCAGTTTGAAAATATGGCTAAAAATTGAATGGACCGAACTTTATGTTGACCAGTTTATTTCTCAAAGCTAAAGAATACATAAAAGGTAGGTAACATTCATAATACCTATGTTAATTCTAAATTTTTATATAATCTGAATTAGGCATAATTAAATTAATTCTTAATACATTTAAAAAAATTTGATTATGCAACAAATACTTAACTAAGAGAATTTCTTTTCCACCTTGTTTTCACGATTGTTAATACTTCATAAAATTAAAATTGTATAATTACACCACAGAAGTGAATAGAGTAGTAAAGGGATTAGATTTGAGGCCAGTACCAAATAATGCCCCAATTTTTTTTCTTTTTGCAAAAGAAATGTATAGAATAACAAAACATAAAAAAGAGTTAAATTGTAGATACTTATTAGGTTAACTATTATTTTACATGATAACCGTATATTATTGTTATGTACCTGCCCAAATAAATGTCCCTAAAATGTTAATCAATTGTCATCTAAAAACTATGCTTGTCAATTATTTACCTCTAAATTAATCCAAAACATGAATTTACCTTCTCTCAAATAACAAATTGAATTGCGTCGCGCAATTTGCCTGACATAATCTAATCTTAAAAATAAGAATTGTAGGGATTATTATGGAATAAATGTTCAATTGGTTAAACACATTGTAAATATCCATAGACATATAACTAATATATGCCTATGTAAATATCATTGTTTATCCTTAAGTAAAAATTTTAAATTTTTGTTTACAAGATTCAGTTTTTCCCAGTGCACTAAAGATTTCTAGAGCAGTACCTATTTATAAAAAGGGCTCACCTCACAGAAGGACCTAACAAATTGCCGGCCAATATCAATTGTTCCTTTTCTTTTAAACATATTTAAAAGAACATTAAAATCTAGAGTTACCAACTGTTTTGAATCACATAATATTTTTATTAATAAACAGTTTGGTTTCAGAAATGCAAAATCAACAACAATGGCTGTTAACTAGTTAATTGAACTGGTCAATGAGGATCTTAAGAGGGAAGAATATACAGCTGCCACATTCTGTGATCTGAGCAAGACGTTCGATTGTGTGTCTTTCGCCACTCTTGCAATGAAGTTAAAACTTTATAATTTTTCACTTTGATAAAACTGATAACATCTTATCTTATGGGTAGATCTCAAGTAGTTGATATATTTGGCCTTCACTTTTTATTCTATGAATACAGTATGATGTCCTTCAAAGATCAGTGGTGGGACAGCTGCTCTTTCTGGTCTATATTAATGACCTAGAGTGCAGTGATCCCAGTGCTGATTTTATTATTTTTACAGATGATTCAACTGTTGTTAAAAGAAATTTAGTTGTAGATAACTTACAAGTAGCGGTAACGGAAACACAGTCTAATGTTGCAAATTGGTTTACGGCAAATCAGTTAACTATGAATATATCAATACTCTGCACCTCGACTCAAAATATAGATTTGCATTGTCCTAATGAGCCAGTAACGTTTTTGGGGTGAAATTAGATTCAAAGCTTTTATAGAGTGCCCACATAGAGTGTATATGAGCTAAAATTGCTACTGTAGTTTTTGCACTTTCAAGTTTAACTCTAAATGTTTCTCCAGAGGTCGCTCGATCAGTGTATTTTGCGAGTGTCCATTCTAGGATATCTTATGGTATCTTAATCGGGTGGCATGCCACTCAAGGGAACCGTGTTTTTTCCCTTCAAAGAAGGGCCATAGGATTCCTTCAAATCTGCACTATACATCTGAGTGTAGAATGTGTTATTTCAGACTAAATATCTTAACAGTTCTTTGCCTATATATTTTTAGCTGTTTATTGCATGTAAAAGCAAATCTTAGAGATTATGAAACTTTTGAAAATGTTTATTGCCATCTAACTAGGAACAATAACAATATTTATACTGATTTTTATCGAATAAATCAAATGCAAACAGGGATATCTTTCTATCGATCCCTGTTTTATAATAAATTGTCCTTCCACATAAGGTCCTTACCTATTAAAACCTTCCAAATAAGAATCACATAGTATCTTATTTCAAGACGTTTCTATAGCATTCATGAATAATTATACAACAATTTTAGTGATATTACGTAATTACTATTTCTGTAAATTTTTTGACTTGTGTAAAACTTCTGTTATGGCACTAATAAATATTTTGGATTTGTATTTGTAATACATAAATAGAATTATTTTATAGAAAAGTGTTTCTTTTATTCCATGTTGTGGCGTTTCCCTTTATTGTTAACAAAAATGGTTTACATTTTTTTATTTGACTTCTGTAATAATGTATAATTTGAAACCTATTTTTGTGCTTCATCATACTTGGTGGTTCTTTTTAACTATTTTTAACCTACACAAGTAACAAATAAAATTTGATATAAAGTTTTTACTTTTAATCGCAGTGTTTACTAGTATTTTATAGCTAAACCTTATTTAAACATGAAAATAGATATATTAAAGTTAATATACCTACATAGGTATTGTTCTAAAAACGTCCTTTACTTAATCGCATTTAATTAAGCACGCCACTGGATAAAAGTGCATGCCGCGTACGAATGCACAATGTGGAATGTGGCAGTTAACGCTCCATAATTCTAGAATCAGCCGTTTGGCCAACCGTCGTCGATATCCCAACCGACTCGATCGGGTGAAAATTTCCAGCCGTAAGCGCGTCGCTAGAATTAAAATTAAAGTTTAGTTGCCGATCAGTAGTGATGGGCGGTCCGGGTCCGTTGATGGATTCGGTCCATCTGAATCAGTCCGTCAGTGGACCCGGTCCAATGGATTCGGTCCAGTGGACCGATTCAGGCTTCACCTTCACTGCTCCTTCTTGGCATGTCACATACCTATCGAGCGCTTCCCGGTCCGGCGGGTCCGGTAACCGCCGCGCCGTGAAACGTTTGTGTTTTGCCGACGGGAGTTTTTTGCATAACCTGCATTATTCTTTCTAAGATTTTGTGAGGTTTAAATGATTTATTTAAATTGAAAATAATATTGATATTGAACACCATACGAATTTGGTTTTAAATAGGCAGCATAAAATTATACAAAATCAATAATTTCCATATCAAATGGAACTGAGCTCTTGTAGTTTATATTTTATATACAGTGTGTCCACTTAAGTTCGCACCATATGGGAAACTTTTTTATTATCAATTTTACGAAAAAAAGTTATTCTTTATAAAAAGTTCCGCTTGGTCCAAAACCTAAAATGCAACCATCAGATATCAAATTTCTTCAGTACGCAGACGAGATTTGTCAGAAAATATGAATTTTTCCCAACAGTAAAGTAAATTTATTTTTGAAAATATCGAAAACTTTAGCTAGTTATCTCTTTATTCGTTAAACATTTGATAACTTTTACGTCTCTTAACTTCTATGTTGCATTATTTTGATGATGCATTAAAATAATTGATGATATTGTAAAATAAATAATTTTGATATTTATCAATTATTTTAATGCATCATCAAAATAATGCAACATAGAAGTTAAGAGACGTAAAGGTTATCAACTGTTTAACGAATAAAGAGATAACTGATTAAAGTTTTCGATATTTTCAAAAATAAATTTACTCTACTGTTGGGCAAAATTCATATTTTCTGACAAACCTCGTATACGTACTGAAAAAAATTGATATCTGACGGTTGCATTTTAGGTTTTGGACCAAGCAGAACTTTTTATAAGGAATAACTTTTTTTCGTAAAATTGATAATAAAAAAGTTTCCCATATGGTGCGAACTTAAGTGGACACACTGTATAAAGGAATATAAATATATTTTGTTTTAAAAAATGTCTGCTATTTTCCTTAGTTTTTTTTAAAAATATCTATTGTACTAAATTTTTTTAATGTAGACAAAATATTATTTAAAATTTTAAAACAAAAGCAACCATTAAAAATTTTCTTATAATAACAAATGCATACGCCATTATTACGCAAAAGGTTTCTCTGGTTTCTCAAACAAAATTCGTAGCGGCGCTACGGACTCGGACCGAATTGTATTAATTCAAGGAACTCGACTCCTATAAATCGTTGCTTCACCCGAACCGATTCACCACGACATCGCTTGCAGTCCTCGCACCGTAGTTAAAGCAAGTAGTGGACCGGGTCCGAATGATATGATGGATTCGGTCCGACTCGTTCCGTTACTGGATTCGTTCATTTGGACCGGGTCCATCCGATCAGCTCCCCAGAAGGAAAGAAGTAAGAGACCACTTTAGGCCAGCGTCAACGTGGATCTTCAAGAATCCTAAAGGGACGAGCAACTCAGCCATTTAGCCCCTAGCCCCATATCTCTAAGGAATTTATGAGATTTTACGGCATTTTAGGCTACCAGGGACTTAGCCAATTTTTCGACATCTCGAAAAAGATAGGACTGTCGAAAGCTTACGGACGAACGAAAAAGGCCCCGAAGCGAAGGAAAAGGCATTGTAGGACCAGCACTCTCAACTGGTACCGAATCAGCCTTCTACTGAATTTATTGAGTTTTTGGAACTTCAGGACTTAGAAGAAATTTCGGAGAAAAAATGTTTGAAGACAGAAGTTAAGTACTTGAAGAGGCCTTGTCAAGCGGCCGAGTACCAACAATTCACCGAGACCTTCAACTGTAGTGCGCACCCTACAGCAACACCCGCGAAAAAGGTTAGTTGCGAGCACCTTGAGTCAGCCTACTGGTTTGGGTTCCCCCCATTCACGTATGTGCCTCTCTGGTCCTCAATACTAGTCGTAGTTAAACATTGGGCGAGAGTAAAGCGCGTCGACGGCCAGTTCGGTTTCGAGAACTGGAGAGCCCCCTGACTCTTCCATACTTTAGCTACTCGGCCTACGGGTGAAAAGCGAAAAGGCATAGGAGCCGAAAAAAGAAAATAAGGCTTCGCGTTCAAAGAGTGAAAAGTTAGCCAAGTTCGTTCGGGAGATAGCGAAGTTATACTGTTGCGACTGGATTTATCTCAAAAGAAGAATCAAAGGCTATTTATCACTAGTTCGATTGGCATATAATAGATAGCACACACCCCCCAAAATTCCCCAAGAAACAACGATTATTTAAAAGCCCTCCTCGAGCAACTTCGAGAAAGTAAGCCGAAGTTTTGTTTTAATTTAATTTAAACTTTTGAGTTAATGTTGTAGTCCCCATATCCAGGGTGACTCTTAGAATCAAGTGGAACTCCTATACGTCTATAGGGTGTTCTAAATTTCTTGCCCAAGACAGATTTATTGCCAATAACCTTGTGTTGTATTTAATTCAGCCTCCTGCTGACAGACGTTCTGTGGTGGCTGCTATCTACAATTTCCCTTGGATAGCGGGGAAGGCTTTGGTGGGCCCACCTTCGTTCCCCCCGGACTGACAGTGAGATCAGTTTACGGGCTGAACGTTGTCTAAGAACTCTTTGAAATAGCGAGTAGTCGACTCGATAACGACTTGGCATCCCGTGAAAAAACATGGACATAAATAATTGTAATATAAAAAAAATGACTTTCCGAACCCCTCAGTCGACGGCAACCGCGCACCAAAAGCCCCCGAGTGTGGATGAGCTCTTGGTGCTAGAACTGAATCGAGATAGATCAGAGGAACAGAAAGCGTTAACCCAGAGCCCCCGCTGACTTCTAGCGAGTATATTGGGACCCTGAGGAATTTATATTAGACCCGGAAGTGGCCTTTGGGTATCACAGGGAATCTGTTTCCAAGTTCACAATTAATAAATATAATGGGGAAGCTCAGATCGAGGCGGGGCTCCACATAGGGGAGCCAGAGCGTCGCGGCTCGGCCAAGTCTACGCGGCCCTCTACTGGATCACCCCGAGCCGCACGTAACACACAGTACGCCTTGGCCGCTCACTGGAGCGGTTCCGAAGGCCAATGCGCCGCCCCGGGCGTCGCACATGCGCGCGGACGTCAGTATATTTGATATGAGTATATGAAATCTACTTATTTAACAACTCTTGGTTTCTTGTAAAAGTTTATCGATAGTTTAAGAAATGTGAAGTGGGTACAGAGTTGTTTTTTTTATTTTGCACCTTCTCTGGAGGCTTTATTTCAGGAGCTAGAAAGTTTAAATACAAAGGTTAAAGAGTTTATTACTTATTATCTCTCAGATGTATCAGAAAAAATAAACGTGCATCGCAAAGGTAAAGCAGGTAAAAAAATTAGATGTTTTTCTCCACTTTGTGGTGCGCATTTCTTTTTTATACATCTGAGAGATAGTACGGTAAAAACTTTTTAACTCTTGTATTGAAACTTTTCTTGTAGCTCCTAAACATTTAATAAAACACTTTTTTTGAAAAGCCCGCGTTTTTCGTTGCCCCCTCCCCCCTAGGAGGGCGACATCTAGTAGTAAAGGGATCGTTTGTATTGTTCATAACATCATGGAAGCCGTATATCACAGATATTTTTGACTACTTGATCACAAGGCAACAGATGGCGCGAGCGACGCTCAATTTTGTGGCAACAAGTATAAGTACACAGGAGAGTCCGTTAACAGAATAGCAATAACAAATACGGCTTCAGCAAACAGAGATCGACAGGAGATATATTGACCTATTTCACTCATATTTGGAGTGGGGCAATTGAGATCTAAGGAGAATCTCGAGCGACTGCGTTAGATATTTCGAAGGCATTCGACAGAGTTTGGCATGATGGATTGCTCAACAAACTGCCGTTCTTCGGGCTGCCAGCGTCTCTCTGCAGCTGCCTTGCCAATTCCCTTAAGAACCGATCTCTGCACGTTGCAATTGATGGAGACATCTCAGAAACATTCACCATAAATGCGGGAGTGCCACACGGCGCAATACTTTCACCAACTCTGTTCCTAATCTATAATAATGATCTGCTAACCGAAACCAATAATCCTATTTACAGTTTTGCAAGATGACAGTACTCTTGTCTCCCAATTTAGATAAAAAAAACCTTAACCAGCGACTGAGACTTATCACTGCAGACAGGACCAGACTGCAAACACTAATCAAGATCTGGAGAAAGTTCGAACTTGGGGCAACAGGAATTTGGTCCAATTTAATATTGCAAAATCCCAAGCAGCCACGTTAGCCAAGATAGCCAATACGGCGTGCCATGACAGCAATATGTCCTGGATTGAGCACGTTGCTAATATCGCAGAGTTAGCCTCGCAGAAATTTGGTGCGCTATTTCACAACAAAAAACTATATACACCGCAGCAGCTACTCTTGCTCTACAAAGCGCAAATAAGACCGTGCTTAGAATATTGCTCACACATCTGGAGTGCCGCACCTAAGCATACCCTAAAGCTGCTCTATTCCATTCAGAAGAGAGCTGTGCGTCTCGTCGGCCGGAGTTAACCCGGGATCTGGATAATCTGGAACACCGCAGACATGTGGCCGAGATATCCCTGTTTTATAGATATTTTTACGGCAGATGTTCCCAGGATTTGGCCCGGATCATCCCGTCCCCAGCAGCGCCTGTCAGATAGTCGCGACAGATAGCTAGAGCGCACCCGTTCGCTTTACAAGGACTCCTTCATCTGGCGCACTGCATCACTGTGGAGCTTACTCCTAGGATATCTGTTTGCCCCTAATTACAACCTACATCTGTTTAAGAACCTTGTCAATTAACATTCGCACACACACCACTCATTGAGTGCCTTATGATCTCCCTTTAGTGTGTGCCACTGCCATAAAAAAATTGCTGATCAGGACTAATATTTTTTTTCATTAAAAAACTTACAAAAGAGAAAAATATGATAAAATACAAGCGGGTCGTTTTCGAATTCGTGCTCGTGCGATTAAATATGGTCTTTTAAAACTAGTATCTTAATATACTATTTCAACACTATATAGTGTTGAAAAATACTTATCGCGTTATCCGCATCTGCCGTGTGCCAAATCAATTATGCTGTTAAATTGACCCATCTGTCATCTGCCAAATAGAATCGTGTTGTAAATACTTTCAACACGCCTCGCCATGATATAAAGTACCTACATTCTAGGCAATGTATCAATCAGTCAATCTCTTTATTTGCTATACAACTGGTTAGAAACAATCAGGGTTTAAACATCGTCAGTGTTACTTTACTTACAAATAACTACCTAACTATTGATCTAAATGTATAATAACCTTACAAAACATAGAAACCTTATAAAATACAATAATGCTGCAAGAAATACAGCCAACTAAAATAAAATCACATATAAGAAATGAGAAAAAAATTGAAAAAGTAAAAAAAGAGGCAACAGTTAAAATAATGAAATTGGCAAACAATCAAATTTTGCTTCAAGGGATCTCAGAGGTGACAGATCAAAAAAAAATTAATCTTTGCTACAGGCAGCATGTATGTACACAGCCATATCCGATCACAGAGAAACTGTTAGAACTTCACAACCACCGAGCCCCAGTTATATTCATAGAACTTTCTTATGTCATATGGACAATAATTAAGGTCTTTTCGGTAACTTTTTTAAAATTGGTCAATGTAAGACCAGAAACATATTTAGGTAATCTACTGAATACTTTTATTGACTGTACGTGAAACTAATTGCGAGTTCGTGTCAGCAGCCTATGGTTGGGAATTCTTAAGTCATTTTTATTACGGGTTTGGTGATCATGTTATTGCTCTTAAGTTTTAAAATGATTTATGTTTTTTACGTATATGAGACACTGATGAATGTATATAGCAGAAAATCTCAGAAATTTTATGCTTTTAAAGTGTTGCCTGCAAGAGTCCAGATGCATTTAACAATAATTTCTTATTGCCATTTTCTGATTTTTAAAAATACTCATCCAATCAGTACTAATTCCCCAAGCTAGAATGCCATACGTGATCTGACTTTGGAATAGCGTAATGTGAAATCTAGCTCTAAGAACTTATATAACAATATA
>MU186630.1:10745-30252 GCA_016904865.1 Pissodes strobi | reverse complement strand
AGCTGTTTGGTCATCAAGACGTTGGTTTTAAGGTTGTAAACGTAAATAGATTTTAAGGGACAACTAGGTTTTTTTAAGCATATATAATGTTACATGATTTTTGAATCGTAGTAAATCTAGAAAATTTTAGAAACATTTGTTGCTCGTATTTCCTCTATCATGACAATAAAACATGAAATAGCTTTTTTGTGTTCCCTTCATACATACATATAATATACTTTAAACCCTATCCCTATACGACCTTCGTTCATCGTCTCCTTCCCTCAACAGCCTTCCGAATTCAATTTTTGCCGTGGGTGTACCACGTTTTACGTTCATTGATCCAGACTGCTATCACTGTCTATCCCACACGCCCTAATGGGAATTCCTTTTAGTATCCTTATTTGGGAATACAGTTGGCCTGACAGATGCAACATGGCGATATATTTTTATTTCAGCATATCAGTGTTTAGCATAAGGGGAAAAAATAAAGTTCAATAATTTGGCAGTTAAATTTTGAGAACAGTGGTAAAAAGTGTTAAAATGAAAGTGATGTTAATATTTTGTATTTGATGGGAAGATTTATGAGTTTTGGCGAACATATGTTACTTGACAACAATAACGTAACCAATGGGATCCTTTTTTTGCAGAATTAGAGGTCAGTACTCAATAAAATTCTAAATATACAGAATATCTATGTACATGGGCGGGCAGAACAAATTTCAAGGGGGGAGTGGTCAACAAAAATATCTCGTAGGTAGTTTTTTTTCTAAGTTTTAATGAATTTGAAATGTACTTTTATACAAAGCATTATTTTAATATTTCATTATTGTTGCCAAAACAGTACAAATAGAACAAACTATGCTTAACTCTCTGTGATTATTTTAATTGCCAGGGCCGTAATAGTAAAAATGCACACTCTAGATTAGCGGATATGAATTTTTTTTATAAAAGTCCTGATACGGACTATTTATTTAGCTTGTTTAAGATATTTTTGCGGATGCTTAAAAAAGTATAGGTGGGTAGGAATAACAGTATATTTCACCTACTTATAAGTAATGTATGTAGATAAATATAGTTTCTATTCCAGTTTCTATTCAAACATACAAATTTCTCTGTGTACTATCAGTCATCAAAAGTTCTTTAAAAATGTATACAGAATACAGGTCCGTATTTAAAAAAATAAAATTGATGATGGCGGCCCGAAGAAGGAACATCGATATAAATATCTGATAACAATATTTGATAGAGAACAAAAAGTGCCAATGACAATGTATAGACAATTTTATAGTATATTTTTAAATAAAGTCAAAAAAAATAAGCACCAAATAGCCCTTTTTTGGGATATCTTCGAAAGTAGTCGGAATGTACCTACCGTTTATCCACGGCATTGAAAGGAATGCCCAATTATGCAACTCTGCCTAAATTTACACCTTGCTGCATCTCTTAAGCCTAATTTACATTGACTGCTATTTTTGTAGTAGAATTTACTAGGAATATTATTTTACCGAATTACTCTATTCTATACCAATTTCTACACAATGATAATGAGTGAGTGAGCATATGAAAGCATTTGCTCGTACCAAAAACTGTAACTAGCGCACATTTCGTATTATTGCTCTCAGCTATAGGATACACAAGTTTGTTTACATCGTTAAAGTGTCGGTAAACTAAAGTAGGGTAAGAATAATAGCGGTGGGGGACAAAATAGTAGATATTACTATTCCACAAGTGTTAGCCAATTTACTTTACCAACCGACCACTCTCTTTGATATTCTAGTTTCACTATGACAAAATATTTATATTATATTAGTAATGGTACCATCCCAATCTACTTCCTCTACTCTACTGTTAAAAAACACCGTAACTAGCCTTCCCGGCTTTCGAGTCCAATTTGAAACACTCTGTATAGTTTTTATATCGCATCTCATAATTACGTTTTCATACCTTGATAGCTTCATTTATTTTATATCAGTTTATAACGATTGGACTTATTTAATTATTCTTTGACAATTATTTATTGTCATTTAAAAGAAATTCAACTCGTATTCAGTGGTTTAGGCCGTACTATTGTGTCATGGGTCTAAATATGGACGATTCTGAGGTAGGTCAGAGGTAAATGTTTCAATTTTTTATGTATTTCCGGGATATCTCGGAACGTCTAAAATATATGAACTTGCGGTTTTATAGAACGTAAGTTGATAGAAACAAAATTTTGATATATGTAGATTTCAGTTTTTAATTTAAAATTGTTGGTTATCTTTGTTACCTCTGATAGCGATTAAGAAAGCTCTTGATAAAACTTCATGAGCATAACCTTTCCTTCGAGGTAAGTAAGTGTGTGTTTTTAGACACTACCATAGAAGACTAAGGCTGCGAAATTAGTACTGAAGGTGCGAACCTTAAGTAAAGGAAATATTAGGCCTGTGTTAGATATGGTTCGACTTCAAACTGTGAAGCAGGTGCGTCAATTTCTTGGGTTAGCAAGCTATTTTCGCTAGTTCATTCAATGTCTAAGTTGTTTGTATTATAAACAGAACCTTAGAAAGAATCAATGTAAATTAGATTTAATAGAAAAACACTGCCAATACCACGTAGATTTTGCCGATCTGTTTGAAACCAGTAAGTAAGTAATGTGGTGATTAACAGGCTTTCGAAATTTTGTAACACAAAAAAACAGCATATCATCATGGCCATTACAAATTTAATATATTTATCTAGAGTACCAATGAGATGTATTAGTGGATAGGACCACAACATTCACTTCTAGTAATTTCAAAATGCTTTGCGATATTTATGGAATGCAGTTGCCACTCCTAGAAGTAACAGAGAATGTGATCGTGACAATAAAATAATTGTTAATGTTTTATCAGCTACTGCTGCTGGAAAGGATACCAGAGATTAGGACACTATGTCAAGCAAATCCAAAGAGTTCTGAATAAAAGCTTTAAAAAAGGCAGTACTTCAGCATCTATGAAACCACAATCGATTATGACTCAGAACATGCAGCAGAAGCAACCTTTCGTAGTAAAGTATAACATGAAATCGAGAGGCTTGCCTCTCTCGTCAGCCACCAATTATCCACTCCTGGACATAGGCCTTTCCTAGTTGCTTCCACTTATTCCTATTCTGGGCTTTCTTTATTTAATTTTTTTTTTATGGCAGTGGCACGCACACTAAAGGTAGATCCTATGGCGCTCGACGAGCGGTGTGTGTGCGAAGATGTTGATTGACACGGTTCTTGAATATTTGTAGGTTGTAATTAGTGGGAAACAGATGTCCTGGAAGTGAGTTCCACAGCGATGCAGTGCGCCAGACAAAGGAGTTCTGGTAAAGCGATGTTCTAGGTGTTTCTAGTTGTACGACGAACTGGTGCGCTCCTGACGTCTGTCGGGACCGCCTGACAGGAGTTGTCAGGGGCGGGATTATGCGGGCCAAATCCTGGGAACATCTGCCGTGAAAGTATCTGTAAAACAGAGACATCTCGGCCACATGTCTGCGATGTTCCAGACTATCCAGATTCCGGGTCAACTCCGGATCGCCGACGAGACGCACAGCCCTCTTCTGAATGGAATCCAGCAGCTTTAGGGTATGCTTTGGTGCGGCACCCCAGATATGTGAGCAATATTCTAAGCACGGTCTTATTTGCGCTTTGTACAGCAAGAGCAACTGCTGCGGTGTATGGAGTTTGTCGAAATAGCGCACCAAGCTTCTGGGAGGCTGATTTTGCGATGTTAGCAACATGGTCATGCCATGACATATTGCTGTTGACCGAGACACCCAGCAGCCCGATTGACGAGGATGGAGGAATGGTCGATCCTGCCATAATGATGTCAGGGCCCGCTGTATTGGCCCTCTTAGTAAACGTTGCGGCTTGGGTCTTTGCTGCATTGAACTGGACCAAATTTCGGTCGCCCCAAGTTTGAACTTTCTCCAGGTCTTGATTAATTGCTGTAATCTGCTCCTGTCTGCGGTGATGAGTCTCAGTCGCTGGTAAGGGTTTTTCTGATCTAAAGTGGGAAACAAGGGTACTGTCATCTGCAAAACTGTAAACAGGATTATTCGTTTCGATCAGCAGGTCATTAATATAGATGAGGAACAGAGTTGGTGAAAGTATTGCGCCCTGAGGCACGCCCGCGTTGATGGTGAATGTGTCCGAGATGTGTCCATCGACTGCAACATGTAGGGATCGGTTCTTAAGGAAACTGGCCAGCCAGCTGCAGAGAGAGGCGGACAGTCCCAAGGACGACAGTTTGTTGAGCAGTCTGTCATGCCAAACTCTGTCGAATGCCTTTGAAATATCCAACGCAATCGCTCGAGACTCTCCGTAGTTTTCAATTGCCCTACTCCATATATGAGTGACATAGGCCAATATATCTCCTGTCGATCTCTCTTTGCGAAAGCCGTATTGATTATCGCTGATTATTCTGTTGCTCTCGAGGTACTTGAGTAGTTGCTGGTTGACTACACGTTCCATGACTTTGGAGATTATTGGAAGCAAGGCAATCAGGCGATAGTTTGAGGGCGTGGTTTTCTTGCCTTTTTTTTGGAACAGGTTGCACTCGAGCGACTTTCCAAGAGGATGGGTAAATCCCTTTTCTGTAAGAAAGAGAAAAAAGCCTGGAAAAAACAGATGATACCAGTTTTCACCTACCACCATTATTATATCATCCATTCATCGCAAGGGCGGTCTGCCTTTCGCTTCGTCTCTATCGGTCTCCATTTTATGATTTTCGGCGTCCATCTATCGATGTCCTGTCTTGCTACATCACCCGCCCATTGCAATTTTTTTTCTGCTATCCTTTCTATAATGTCTTTAACTTTTGTTCTTTTACAGATTTCCTCGTTTCTCATTTTGTCTCTCAGACTCACTCCCAGCATTGATTTTTCCATTGCCCACTCCATCGCTCACAGCTTATCGGCGTTTTCTTGAGTAAAGACAATGTTTCTATGCCGTATGTAGCAACAGGTAAAATACAACTGTTGCATTATTCTTTAATATAGGTATATGCCAGGTTACCAGAGTTTTATTAATGTTGCTATTCCTTTCTCTAATGATATAGTATGCCCCAGATAGTTATATTCATTTACATTTTCAATATTAGTGCCTTCAATAAATATATTTGAATTTTCTGGGCTCACTATCTTTGTCTTGGAAATGTTAATTTTCAGTCCGACATTTTTTGCTCTCCTGTTTAGTAGCTGGAGCATTTCTTCGACTTCTGTGACGTCATCTGATATCAACACGATATCGTCCGCAAATCGTAGGTTATTTAGGTGTATTCTATCTATCTTCATCCCATTATTTTCCCAATGTAGTCTTTTGAAGACATCCTCAAGAGGCAATGTAAACAATTTTGGCGATATGGTATCCCCCTGTCGGACTCCGCGTTGAACCTTAATGCTTTTAGTTTTAGTGTCTTCGTCGATTTTAACGTGGAGGGATACCTTTTTGTATATATCTTCGATTATAGAGGTGTACATATAGTCCATACGTGCGTTATCCATGGATTTTAAAATATAACATCTCAATTGAATCAAAAGCTTTGTGGAAGACGAAGAAGGCCATGTGAATTGGTATGTTATATACAGTTATTTTTTCGATACGTGTTTTAATTGATTGTAGATGGTCTATTGTGGAAAATCCCTTTCTGAATCCGGCCTGCTCTACAGGCTGGTATAAATCGAACTTCTGTGTTAGTCTGTTTGTTAAAATCTTTGTAAAAAGCTTATATAGGTGCGATAATAGGCTGATGGGTCTATAGTTTTCTATGTTTGTTGAGTCGCCTTTTTTGAACAGTGCGTTTCGTACTTCTTTCTTTGTGATATCTAGCATGTCTTCCGATCCAACATTCAATACTTTACAGTTCTATCCACTGGATGTTCAAGTGTGGACGACTAGAGGGTAGTGTAGAATTCTTCTATAGTTTTGCGATGTCGTTTTTATTTGTCATAACTATGTTGTTCTTGTTCCTCACATTCCTTAATTGTGTTCTTCCCCTTGACAACTTCGATCTTAACACCCTCATGTTCTGTTCGATGTTATCTTGTATTAATTTGATGTTGTTACTTGTAATGTCTTTGCGTATTTCCTTTTTTATATTTTTGTTTAGCTCCCTGTATTGTTCTGTGTGTCTCTGCAGATTTCTTCATTGTTTCATAAGATTCAGAGTGTTAGTTGATAGTGTGTTGTTGGTATGTGTTTTCCTCCTTGAGCATATCTTTTTTTACGCTTGTATGGATGCTAGTTACTATTTTCTCAGCGATTTGGTCTATGCTAAGATCGGTGGCAGAGTTTATAGACTGTAGTTTATTTTCTAGTTATCTTTGGTATCGACTGGAAACTCGACTTGAGGCCACCAAATATAATGAAAGACGGCTAATAATGAATCAAGTAACAAGTAAGATTATTTAATAATGGACACGAAGACGAAAACTTGCGATAAAGTGGAAAAAAATAAACGTATTAATATAGCTGCCGATCATATTTCGTAGCGGAGAGCTATCCAAAAAGAAGAAAGTTGAACGCGAAATTTATGTAAAATTGTTCGTGAATGTCGTCATTTAAATCAGTTTTCATGTGGCAAAAGGTGCCAGCAAAAATCGCCATTTTACTAACTTTTCATGTAGCAAAAGTTGCCAGCGATACATGTCATTTTACTAAATTTTCATGTGGTTAAAGTTGCCGGCGAAAATTATCATTATCCTAAGCTTTTTTCAATATTATTATCTTAAATAACTTTAAGATTTGTAGATATTTGGAGTCTGAGGACTGTAACGATATACCTAGTTGGGCGCTAATTTGTAGCGAATGCTAGCTAAATATTAATTAATTATGCATGGCGTTAGGCGCCATTTTGTAATGAAATACTAGATGTTCAAATATTTTTTTTTGGTAAATGATGTTCGTTTTGAGACTCGTTTTCATTTTTTTAGTGGGTAGCTCGTCGTTCTTTTACTAGCAGTGATTTCTTTTGGGCGCCAGAGTTCCTAGAGGCAATGCGAACTGAATATGAATACTTAAATATAAATAAATATAAAGATAAAAATATCAGAAATTTACCCTTATAATTCGCAATGTCTCACAGACCTCTATCCTGCGATAAATTAAAGAAGTAAATTAAAACAAGTCATATATTAACTATATAATTAAATTACAAATATAATTGATGACATTATTTGAAATGAAATTTCTCTGATGAATAAATTGACTTAGTAATGAAAATTAAAACTAATGTGAAAAATTTTAAAAATTAATTGTGACAGATTAAAAAAAATACAATCGGTCTTTACAATATGTTTATCTTCTGACTGACTGATACTTAACTTTGTCCAATTATTCTGAAACCATACGACGGTATTGGGACCACCACTGGCACCGTTTCTGCCTGTTCCCAAGTTAGTATCAGTTGGGTTTATCGAGGACTTATTGGTTCACGAAGTATTGGTTCCCCTTGACTCGCGTGGTACAGCGACGTGTTTCCTTGAACAGTCTTGATAATATGAAAGGAGAAATAAACTAATCTTAGACCAATGTATATTGCTAATTAAATAATTTTCAGGGAAATATCATGTGAACATCAGTTGCCACGCACTTTTCTTTCGAAAAGGAAATCCTTTTTTTTATTTTAAAAAAATGAATAAAAGTTAAAAATTAAATTAAATTAAGAGATGTTCAAAGCTTGTGGAGCTATGATGAGTTCCACCAAGAATTAGAATAAATCACCTACCGAATTCGACCCGGTCTCCTCTACTGGATGCACACTGGGCGGGACCAAAACGCAAAGTCCTGCAGCAAGCTGTTAGGCGAGCGGGCAATTGCCGCGGCTCCGACGTGTAGTTCGTTTGGGCGCCACCAACTTCGAAACGGACCGAAGTGGAAGTCCCCGCGATGTTCCCGGAACTTGCTACACAACCCCCGTCCTTGAAACTCCGCCGGTAAGACAAAAAAAAACTCAGCTGGAAAAAGGGAAAAAAAATCGATGTACTCAACTACTGTCGAGCCAAATGAAACACCGCAAATAAAAACAAATAGTACACTTTATTTCATACACATACAAAAAAAGTGATTGAATCCGCCAAGTAAAGACTACCAATTAATCAGGCTTAAATACAA
Organism: Pissodes strobi; assembly: GCA_016904865.1. NCBI lineage: Eukaryota > Metazoa > Arthropoda > Insecta > Coleoptera > Curculionidae > Pissodes > Pissodes strobi. The sequence goes on along the minus strand of MU186630.1, from coordinate 22,157 downwards.
ACCCCCAAAGAGGGAGGGATTATAAAACTTTACAGGCCCCAACGGTGTGCACACGCGTCAGCTAAACTAGTATTGCGCTCTAAACTAAACACAAAAAAAAAGGAGCGCAGGAAAAATGTAATCGCTTCACTGACACAGGAGGATGAAAAGTCAAATCCTAAGACTAAGAACTTATCTGTAACTGTTCTGTCCCAAGGATAAACCGGAAGCTCCGGACGGACTAGACCCGAACTATTGTAGGCTGGTGAAAGCACCAACTAGGTTCACCAGAGCGTAGAGGCTCCCCACATCTCGTCAAGGCTTCTGCCCCCTGGATGCGACCCTTACTAAAAGGGCACTCGAATCAATGACAACAAAACACACCACGTACAATGGCTGGGTTGACCAAGTGGAAGCAGCTAATAAAACTTCGAACAACGAACACTATACGTATTTCACTAGCAGGTTCCCAGAACCAAAACGGAAATACTTCCCCGTAAATCGACCAAAAACCGCCTTCGGCGAGAGATAAAACTACGGTCGACCTACGGAACCACTTCTCCAGTCCAAAAAGAATCACGAATCCTTTCTTCCGCAAAACTCGTGTCCCCCCCAACCATCCGGTCGGGCCGTACCAAGCCGAGACTCGCGCAACGAATCCCTCCGAAAGCTAAATGCTGGACGGAATAGCTACGAGGGTGCTTCGAAACTTAATAATGACTCGAACTGCCAAAATCTGAACGTGACACAGTGACATTGTTAAACACATGAGGAAGCAATCAACAGTTTGAAAATTTACTGATTAAAGCAGATATAATCAGAAACTTGAATTACAATATTAAGTTGAGTAAAAATTATAAATAACTACTGTTACTCAAGATATCCTTTTCTTTACTTTAAAATATGAAATTCAAAAGAAAATAATGACTGAAATTTTAAATTCAAAAGAAAATAATAAAACAACGTTCCAATTCAGTGACTCTCGGTAAATCTAAATAAAAGATAACTTGAATTTGATAATAAATAGAAAAATTGAGGTACAACCTCTAATAACGAGTCTTATAACTCAAAATAAGTAATTGCTATTACTTTTATTTCGGCCCTTGGCACATAAACGGAAATTGAGCGCTATTGCGCCTCAATTTAATTAAAAAGAAAGATAATATAATCACCACTTCGCATTCGAGATAGAAATTTAGATAACAAATAAGATCAGATAAATTTACATAGGCAAGATTAACCTCTCATGAATGCAAAGTAATGTCAGGTACATCAGGGTTGAGACGAGACAGGACGAGTGCTAATAGTTAAATACTTGATGTAACAAATGAACTGAAAACTTAATTAAATAAGCCTGAAAAGAAGAAATATTAAAACCAGCAATACTATGAGGGAAAATTCTGAGAAATTCTACTGAAAATTAAACTTACTACCTTTGCAGGAATATATAGAACTTACTCCGAGAATTCACCCAAATAATACTGTTCAATTTGAATTAAAATACGTAAATAATGTGCGTGACCACCAGAGCTGTCATCATCAGTGAGATTTAAATCATTTTTAGGATTTAAAAAAATTTTTTGATTTAAATACTTTCAATTTAAATATTTTTTCTGAAAGTGATTTTTAATTTATGATTTAAATCTTTCTGAAAAGTATCTTTGATTTTTTATTTAAAAATAGTATTTAAATCTTTCTAAAAGGCTTTAAATCAGTAAAAAAATTTAAATCTTCAAAAAAATATAAATCCTTAAACAGATTTAGATTTAAATCATTAAAAATGTAAATCATTAAAAGGAATTTAACTATAATAAAATACAGCAATAAATACATCCTAAGTGTTTTAGTTCTATGTTTATTTTGTATTTTGTAATGAAATTTTTTTATGCGTGTTACTTAATTTTCTTTTTTAAATATATATAGGCTATATGGGAAACTTTTGTATTATTGATTTCGTAAAAATATATATTCCCGATAATTTCGATGAAAGTTTCTGCGGCATAAACAAACCGCTTACGCAGTAATCACTCTGAAATAAGCAAACAAAATACCATAGAAAACCTAGCTAAAAGGTAAAATATATTTTTCCGCCAGAAAAATATTTCTAGGAAAAATTCAAATCAAAAATAAAAAAAGATAATTGAAATAATAGGATTTTGTCAAATTTCAAGTTGATTTTATTAAAAAGTAATTGTAAAAAAATTTAAAGCTTGTTTTTTTAATGGAATTTTTGACACATTGTCAAATATTTAAAATTGTTTGATGTTGTTAGTGTGTTCATTTAAATTAATATAATCGGCTAACATAATAAGAAGTGCAAAGTTACCAATTATGTGAATGCTAACGGCTTTTGAACATTTGACAATGTGTCCAAAATTCCATTTAAAACAAACCAAGGTTTAAATACCATTTTAATTTGGTTTTTATATGTTATTTTGTCGTACCTATTTAAGATTTTATTGTTTTTTAAAATATAGATTGGTTGAAGTCACATTTTTGTTTTTTTTTCACTCAATTTATATAAGTAACATTTTGATTACGCTCTAAGGTGTTTTTAATGGTACATAACCAACGACGCCAATTCGTTGTACGTATCCAACCAAATGATCTTAATCTTTTTTACATTTTAGATCATTTTAGGTAGTATATAAATCTTTTCAAAAGATTTAAATTTTAAAAAATATAGAAATCTTTTGAAGATTTAAATATGTCCTAAAATGATTTAAAATGTAAAAAAGATTTGAATATAAAAAATATTTATTGTTTAAAGCCTTCTTTATATACAAAACGATCTTTAATTTAAATCGTTTGTCCAAATGAAAAGTATCTTTGATCTTTGATTTAACGTTTTGTTAAATGATCTTAAACAGCTCTGGTGACCACTAAAGGATGAAATAATTACGTTCTCTGTAAATTTTGACTAAGCCTCGTTCAAATTACATGAATTTGATTAATGAGAGACGCAAATATTCACCAATAAATCGATATTATTACCCAAACGTCACGACAATAATTAAAAATTATTGAAGATGTAAGGTAATTAAAAATGGAATTTAACAATGCTAAATTCTTGCTTAAGTCGAATAAGACTAAACGAATCATAAACAAATATTAATTATGTATTTAAAATTCATGAATTGTAGGTATAAAATAGCTTAATGCGCTCCTAAAATTGCTAACCACACGAAATAAACCCATTGGTTAAAAGATGTCACTGGCAACTTAAATCCCAAATATCGAAAATCACTCGTAATTGAACTGAAATTTTAGTGTAGCGGAATAAGCATATATTCCCTTACAGGACAGACTGCTGATAAGAATGGTCGAGTGGTATTTTATTATATTTAATATAAGCTCGAATACACAAACAAATCTCACACAACCTGATAAGAACTATAGAGAACATATATGCAGCAAACCAAATACAGACAAAGTTAGACGGAGAACTCACCAAACCAATACGAGTTGATATCGGTATTCGCCAAGGGGATTCATTAAGCCCACTTCTTTTCAACATCATCATGGACGAGATTATACAGAAAGTTCGCTTATTCAGAGGATATAAAATGGGAGATGAAGAGGTAAACATTTTGTGCTATGCCGACGACGCCGTGCTGATGGCAGAGAACGAAGACGACTTACAGAGACTGCTACACTCATTCAACCGTACAGCTAAATCTCTTAACATGATAATATCTCCCACAAGAACAAAGTGCATGACAACATCAAAAACACCATTGAGGTGTAAACTGGAGTTAGATGGAGAAGTTATTCAGCAGGAAATGAGATTTAAGTATCTCGGCGTGGAACTCTCGGGCTTTGGCGATGTTGAGGCAGAAGTAAGGGAACAAACAAGGAAAGCAACAAGAATAGCAGGATGTTTAAATAGTACAATATGGTGCAATAAAAACATAGGAACTGAGGCCAAGACTAGAATCTATAAAACAATAGTAAGACCTGTCATAACATATACGGCAGAAACTAGACCAGAAACATCGAAAACTAAACGACTATTAGAAACAACGGAAATGAAAGTACTTCGCAGAATTACTGGTAAAACACTTTTAAACAGGGAAAGTAGTGAAAGTATAAGAAATACATTTAAAATAGAAGACATAAATGGCTGGGTATCAAACAGAAAGAAAGAAAGAGTGGAATGAACACATAAATAGGATGGACGACAGGAGAATACTAGAAATTGCTCGTGATAAATCACCACGGGGACGCAGGAGCGTAGGACGTCCTCGAAAGAGATGGAGCGACAACCTCAATGCAGAGCAATAGGCAAGTTGACGAAGAATAAACAGGCGATTCGGCTAAAGTCAAGAAGGAAGAAGAAGAAGATAAGCTCGAATATAAGTTATCAGCACGAGGATCGCCCTCTAAAGTAATCCTTCATTTGCTAACATGTTTATGTTACCGAATATAAATGGGGTGAATAGAGGCGACGACCTGCGATGAATTAGTTACTTAAGAAAATTTCAGCTTGGACATTGACTTTTGGATAAAGCTGTTTCGAAAAAAGAGTTGTTCAAGGCTGAGCTTAGGCTGTAAAATACCGTAATCGAAATGATCGTGAAATCGATTAGTCTTAATTTTTTCAATATAAAGAACTTTAAAAACTAAACGTAGTTTTATCCACAATACCGAAACAGAATTATTGCACTCGACGCGCGTTTCGCTAACCATGTTAGCATAATCAGTAGATAATTAAAACTAAATTTAAGATCTACCTAACTCTCTTTTATACTAAATGTTTGCTTAATCAAGCGGAACCAAAGGAACCAATTCTGGAATCTGACTAGTCACGCTCGATCAACCAATACAATGGACTATTTATACGGAATAGGCCCTCTATCTCCATTTAAACTATTGTTACATTTAATAATTTTCATACTTTCATATGCGTCTAATAATCTCCTATCAGTTATATTATGAATTAATTTTAAATTTTTAAAGGTTATTCTATGATTATTATCAAAAGCATGCTCGGCAACACTTGATTTTTCTATTCTACCATATTTTAAATGAGCTATGTGTTCCTTGAATCTGATTTGTATAGATCTTCTAGTTTGCCCAACATATTTTTGGTTACAATCTATGCATCCAATTTCGTATATTCCACTTCTTTCTAATATTTCAGTTTTGTCCTTTGGACCACCTAATAATTTCTTAATGTTAAACTGCGTTTGGTATACTAATTTTAAACCTACTTCCTTAAAAACTTTTTGGAGTCCTTTATACTCCAGTCATATAAGAATTTATCTACGAAAAAATCCAAGTGAGGTGAAATTTTACATACACCTTTACTTTTATTATACTAATAATGTGTCAAAAGTCCCCAGCGATATCTTGTTTGCGTTTCAAGTTATTGCGGTACATCCGTTTCCACATGACCCCAGAGGCAGGATGCAAGGCGCGTTTTTTTACATGGGGTCCCCAGTAGGCATAATCCATGATTTTGTAACTTCTATAGCTCATTCTCGTCATCTGTCCTATCTTCAACGTCTTCGTCCTCTGTTATCTCCTCCAAGTAGTCGTCCTTTGTCCCCTCGTCCAGATTTTCGTCGTCTTCCCCAACATTTTCTTTTTCTCCTGTTATATTTTGTGTCAATAGGTCAACAGGATCAAACTGATTATCTTCTTCATCCTGAATGGTTTTTTCGGTAACGCAATCGACATTTGCGTTGAGACATGACTGACCGTGACAATGACCGCGAAGTATTGAACAGGACAGACCAACTTTTCTGCATCCGCAATTTGTGTTACATCCTTTAGTACAGTTGCAAAAAATAGTAATTAAAAGTACATCTGGTGCAGGCGGCAATAAAGTCCTAATGGGCTCCACAATATTATTATTTAACGTCCATCCCCATTGTTCAGGGTTAAATCCTTACCAAGCCAACTCTGTACTTCATAATACACTCGACTTAGATGTTGACATGCAGCTGCGGCAGTAGGAGGGAGTGACGACAATTTCACTGCGGTGTTAAGTCTTGTTGACTTCGCAAATGTCATGTATCGATAGTTTTCAATGCATAATTCTGTTTTAGGGGCTCCATAGATTGCCATAAAAATACGTAATCCATTTCCCACAATCGTCTCTACTGTACTATTTTCCTGTTTAAAAACTTCCGCAGATTGATGCAACTCGGGGCGGGCGCCTCTGGAACATTTTAAAAACTTTTATTTTTCCTTTATTAAAAAACGCAGAGTTTGTGTCGCAGCCAGTAATTGCATGCAGTGACAACAGATGCTTTTTAAAATTTGGATACTTATTTAGGCTAGAAGAAGAGTATGTTTTTGATGTTATTTTCCCTTTCCCTGTTCTGGTTTAAAGGAGCACGTCCTATTAGAAGAACTAAGAGATCTACATCTTCCCCAACGATAATAGTGATGTTGTGTTGTGATTTCTCAAGTGCCGTCTCTACTATTAAAACTCCGGCGTCGTCTCTAGCTTGTTTCACAGCTATGTTAATAGATTGTAGTTTATACATTAGCATTGATATTAGGTAATCTATACTCGACGCGCCGAACAGATTCACCAATCGCGGAAACAATTCGTCTTATTTTATGATTGAATCGACCCAATGTTTTGTTTTCCATTTCGATTTTTCTTATCCATAATACAAAAAATGAAAATAGAGTGTGTTAATCAATGTTCCTATGTTTGAAATCAATGGAATCATAAAATAAGAAGTATTATTGTAACCGTGTTTTCCGTGTTTGATGAATCTGTTCGGCGCGTCGAGTATAGTTTTGTTTGATCAATTGGATAGGAACTTTTCTTGGGCAAGTGTCACTTGCATTGCTTCGCAAAAAATGACCTCTATGTATCCTGAAATTAAAACGCTTCGTCGGAGTTGTTCCATTGCTTTATTATTCTTGCTATTGTCACTGTATCCATCAAAGATAACCGTAATGTCAGAGCCAAAGTGTTTTTGTAGATAATCAATATATCTTTTAATTATACACTCAAAAGTATCATCTTTTTGCCATGAATCCACCATCAATGACGTAAGGAACGTTATTAGCTGGTATTTCATCACACCGAGGCTCGAAGCATTTTATAGAGCATTGATTTAGCAGTTTTCCGCATGCCTGCATTATCAAATAGTGCTGTAAGATAAGGACTTAACTCGTACTGCATATATTCTTTCAAGTTTTTGTCAAATTTCTTGTATAAACTGATTCTTTGAAAGAGCAGCAAAGGATCTACAGCAACGTTTACGTCATGAACTTTAATAGAGCTGCTGACTGACAAAAGCGGAAGAACCCTGTTTGCACGTTTAAATTTTATTTCACTAAATTTTAGCCCAACAATATTTTGTACTGAATGAAGTCCAATTTTGTATGCATCGTAACAGTTTATTTTTTCAGTACCGACCACACCCGTAGCTAGCGATATAAGTTGATTTGTTTTTGGAAAATGATTATAAATAAACCAATCAAACAATTTTCTTACGTCTGCATTATCTCTCTTAATGCTTGAGTCAGCGGTGTCATGGCAAAATTTTTCAATTGCTTCCCAGACCGAATTCATTGCATGCATGCCATAAATTCATTTGCACAGTACACTTTCTCATGTACTTCGTCCCCTGGAGACACCTCCCTCAGATTTCATAGATTTCATTAAGGTTTGCTCTATTATCATGTCAGTCCAGGTTCCGCAGCTGAACTTGTTTGACCGTCGAATCGTGAAAAATCCATTGGAAAATATTTCAAATTCCTGCTGGTTCTATTTCTTTTGTAATTCTAGCATATCTTGAAGGTACAAATACGCTGTCTGTGAGCGTACAAGAAATGCCCCGCAGCATAGAAATAAGGAAGCATTTTCTTCACAGCGTTTAGATGTCCATTCCAGTTTCCTAACCTCTCAGCACGGATGAACTCTTTTGCTATACATACCATATCAATGTACCCATAATTGCGACATGGGGCCTTGACTTTTTGTTTCATTTAATTTGTCAATGAATTGTTCCCTTAATAATTTTAAAACACCGAGATTTTCGTCTACGTTTTCATACGATACTTCTCCAGTTAATATATTTTTAATGTAATTTTTGAGAACATCTTTTTCATCATAGTCTATTTCTATTCCTTTAAAGATAATACCTAACAAGGCGCTAAGAAGTAATGTGTGACCTCTGATAGCTCGTACAAAAGCGTTACGACTTAACATTTTATCAACGGAATTAGGAGCGTAAATAAAGCTGAGAGCTTCCTTGATGCCACTTCCAGCCATTATGTATCCAATACATCCAAGAAATGATAAAAGCAGATGGAAACCTCCAAGTCTTACTATAACTTTTGACATAACTGATCCAGCTAAAGAAGCAATAGTTATTATGGCATCGGGCGTTATTGTAACAATAGGTACCTTCGCGTTTCGATACATCGTATTGTATTTTAAATGTATTTACAGTTAACCGAGGCATCACGTAATCTTTTGTATAGAGACATACTGCGTTACGCTCCTTGCAGCATAATTTAGCCATGTTATTTAATGAATCATTGGTTTCACGGAAAAAAACTTATATAACCTTTTTTTTAGAGAGCTCCCTGTTCTTTATTTTTTGTGATTACGAGTTTTATGGCCTTTCACCTTAAATAACTAAAAACGCAAGCGCGATATTGATGGGGACTTTTCAGTCATTGCTTCCAAAGTCAAAATAAAGGTGTAAACAAAATTTAAGCTCACTTGCATTTTTTTAGCAGATGCTGCTTTTTCCGGCCTAATATGACTGGAGTATTAGTATACTGAGGATTATACGGTATCGAAACATATTTTGTATTTTCATCCCGATTGACGAAAGAAGTGGAATCATGATTGGTCTTTCTAAATAAATGCCTATTAATTAGTCTATTCATTAAGTTAGTATTAAAACCAATTGTCTCCTTTTCATTATCCTCTCAGCAGAGAAAGATTTAATAATGAAAAGGAGACAATTAAGAATATAGCGAAAGTTAATGATTTCAATACTAACTTAATAAATAGACTGATAATTAATAGGCATTTATTTAGAAAGACCATTCGTGATTCCACTTCTGTCGTTAATCAGGATGAAAATACAAAATATGTTTCGATACCATATAATCCTCAGTATGCTAGAGGACTCCAAAAGGAAGTAGGTTTAAAATTAGTATACCAAACGCAGTTTAACATTAAGAAATCATTATGGTCCAACGGACAAAACTGAAATATTAGAAATAAGTGGAATATACGAAATTGGATACATGAATTGTAACCAAAAATATGTTGGGCAAACTAGAAGATCTATACAAACGAGATTCAAGGAACACATAGCTCATTTATGGGATCTCAAATCAGCATTGCGAATGATCTTACTATACAACAGCAGCAAGATCAAAAAATTCTCTACCATTACTGCAAAATAGCCAGAAGCAAGGAGTTTACAGCAAAAATTGTCAAAAATAAACTTATTGTAAATGACGAGGAATTCAGCTTAGAAGGCCTGAGAGGGACAAATGAAATTTCTTTTGTGGACTTTTTGTTAATAAAAAACAGCTTTTCCGTAACAATAGTGCTCCAGCGACACCTACTCCTCAAAAAAAAAAACAAGCCCTAACCCATCTTTCAGTAACAAAGTGCCATCAGCAGCCAAAGTGCCATCACCTACCCAAAAAACACCGACTAAACGTCCAGAAAAAATAAAAACAGGGAAAAACAACAAACCCCAACAGCTGGAAGAAAATTAACTAGATAAGCTTCAGGAAGGACAAATTCAACTTCGAGCAACTCTGGAAAGTCTACTCAGAAATGATATAGAGTTATTAGTTGGTACCCATATAAACAAGAATTTTACCTTTAAATTAACTTTAAATCATCTGTTATTTCAATATTAGATATATACGTTTTTTAATTTAGGAACTTAACACTATTTGGAGTAATGCAATTTTTATTTTTTTGGTTACACAATTTGTTGTCTTTCTCGACCAAGTTAAAATAATTTCTTTTTAGTTTTTTTAAGTAATATTTTCAGATTTGTTAGTCTTAGTTTAACTGTTGTCTTTCGAAACCGTAACTACCGATAAAATAAATCCTTATATTCAGAATTTTCAAGCAATAAAAATTGAAACTTTATCAGCTGCTAATCCAGATATTTGTAATCGCCTAATAATACATGAAAAAAAAAACAATATTTTAAAATGATTCATATGAATATCTGTAGTTTAAACAAACATTATGATGAATTATTACTTTTACTACATCAATTCTCTACAGAATTCGACTGCATAATCCTAACTGAAACCAGAAATTTAGATAATCCGGAATTCTTTCAAGTAAGGGGATTTAACATGGTATATAACGAAAGTAAAATTAATCAAAATTATGGAACCGTAATTTATGTAAGAGATATTTATCGCTACAACTATAAAATTGTGAGTATAGGATCCAAGCAATCGAACTTAAAGTAAGGCATGGGAACAAGAATATACTTGTCACTGGACTTTACAGATTACCATCAACTAATATTGAAGAATTTTTAATAAATTTAAACACATACTTGGAAAGCTGCAAAAACGAAAATGATGTTCATTTCTTTGTTGGCGATATTAACTTGGACGTATTAAAAAATAACAATGATATCTAAACCTTTTGCAGGGATCAGGATTTGCTTCTGCAATTAATTTGCCTACAAGGCCTGCGTCCAAGACCTGCCTTGATCATATTTTTGTCAAAGACAAAAAAAAGCTAACCTGAATCTTAGTAAAGCTATAGTACTAGAGAGTAAAATATCCGATCACTATCCAACAATTTTTCAACTTTGTTTTTTAAATCAAAAACCAATTTCGAATGTTTTTGGTTCTACCAAAACTTTTAAGAAAATTAATTTTTTAAACCTCAGGCAAGACCGGAGAAATGAAATATGTGAAAACAGCCGACATAAATGTTAACTACACACATATCAAACACAGTTTCCTATAAATAATAAACTTATATTTTCGGTTTTAAACGAACAAAATTCATATATCTACACGATTATAATTTCAACTTAAACTGTTCTCGATTCCAATATTTTTATATCCACTCCTCGGTTACGTATTATCTTTTTGCCGTATGATTCACCGCCTGTTTTCTTCCAGGCATCGGTCGTCGGCAAAATATGCTGATCACATTCGGCCCTCCTGACTGAATCATACGGTCCTGAAAAGAAATCAGTTCATTATAAATTGCACAGAGATGATCGCAACCATCTCGTCAGCTTATAGCGGTAACTATCCAGCTACACAATAACCAACACAGAGAAATTATCTCGACGGTAACCTCACATCCTCGACGGCTCAGAACATAGATTCGACGGCACAGAGGCAACAAAATTTACTCCCTCAATGGCACAGAGCATAGATTCGACGGAACAAATCACAGAATCTATCTCGACGGCACAGAGGCAACAAAATTTACACCCT
>MU186629.1:46737-86755 GCA_016904865.1 Pissodes strobi | reverse complement strand
AAGGTTAAGTTCAAACTTTCCACTGTATGATTTTATGTTAGTTGACAATATGGGCAGCTCTACGCTGTAAGTAAAAAATTCTTGGCGTCTCAGCACTTTAAATGTGTATACAGTGTGTACAACAATTTTGGAATAAATTCATTTTTTGTCAATCTACACATATTTAAAAAAAAAATTATTTGCGCATTTTTTGACGTGAAAATTAAGTGCCGCAGCTAGACACTTCTTTAGTATTTATTCTTTTTTTTATTTCTTTATTTGCCTATTATTATTTTTGCTATAGTATTATTTAATTTGGGAAGTTAACGACTCCAGGCTGTTGGTTGAGTAAGAGTAGCACTCATGCTAGACTTCGCCACCCTGGAAATCGTTTCTTTTCTTGCATTTCTTTGTTTTTTGTATAAAGAAATAATTTATATTTTTCTTTTATGTTATTTTGATAATAAAAGGCGTTATTTATTTATTTATTTTATTTATTTAAAACTGTTTTAAAATAAAACTACTCTAGTTATTATTTTTCTATTTACGTATAGCTGTTTTTATAATAAAATATTTTTTTACAGAATGCCGTAAATGTTAATACTGATCGATGTACTCCTATAGCGCGCTAAAGGCAAGAAGTCGGTCTAACAGAAAAGTGATACTTTTTCTTTAACCTCGTATATTAACAATAATACTTTTGACTTCCCTGGTATGTATTTGACATTTTGTTTTTTAATTTATTTTCGTGAAGTATAATATTACTAAAAAATTCGTTGAGAGGAAATGAAAACAACATCATATCAAAATTTCAGCCAATTTGACCGAAACCACTTTTCCATAAGCTCCCTGCGGGGTCCTTTGTAACATAACGTAATTTTAGAGAATTGAAATAAGTTCAGGTCCGCAGGTAGAGACACTAGATTTGTCATAAAAAAGAGAAAAAAATGTCATATTATAATGTTAATGTAATTTAATTACAAGTAATCAGTTTTTTGGTAGTTTTTTTTGTCGTGATCGAGAGTTTCTGTCTCCGAAGATTGCAGGTTGGATGTTTGGAAATTGGATTTGTGCTTTGACTGTGCCGTATTTGTGGTATAATAACTCATGCAGGACCACAACAGAGAGTAAAGGTGACATTGTTTTCCTTAATACACCTTTATTCCCAAGGAGTCGAGGCCCCTTTAGACGGGTAGTTTTCTGGGGCGCGACATAAATAGTGGCGACCGTGACAGGACAGTAGTTGTGCGTTTCTGTAGAAGTGTTAGTTTTTTGGTCAGTAAACAGATCTAATCGTTTTAAAGACAATTTTAAACGTTGTTTCTTTACGGGACTTATCAAGCCAAATACTGAAACGAGTTTGTCTTGATCAAATTGTCGCCAAAGACACTTTGGTTAAACTTTGAGACTCTTGTAATTTTACCAAGGGGCTATAACCTTCAATTTGAATACTATCTTATCGCCGTTTTGAACGTGTGTGGTTTTGAACCGGGTGGTCATACAGATTAAGCATGGAAGAATCCAAAAAAAGCCGAAAGGTGTTGCGCTCTATTTTTACAAAAAATGCCAAAGAGTTGGAGAAAATGTTCACGGACAGGAGAGAACCAGAAGACATTAAGGTATGCTGGGACTTGTTGGATGACAAATCAACGAAGTTAAACATTCTGGATGAACAAATATACAACATGATGCTAAAGGAAGCCAGTGAGGATGAATTGTTAGCGGAGATGGAGACGAACGAGACATATAAAAAAAGATATGTGACCCTTAATCACCAACTAAATTCATGGATGGATAGCAATGATGTAAATAGGTCTGAGCAGGCATCTGAGAGCCATCGCAGTAGTTACAGCGTGAGAGGTAAGAGAAAATTTAAATTACCTGCCATAGAATTTAAAACTTTCGACGGAAACCTAAAAAATTGGCTGCCATTCTGGACCCAGTTTAGTCAAATTCATATGGATCCAGATATTGATTTAAATGATAAAATTGAGTATTTGGTGCAAGCCACAGTACCTGGTAGTCGTGCTAGAAACCTAGTCAAAAAATTTCCCTCGTATTGGCAAGAATTATAATGACAAAATTGATTGTTTAACTTCACGTTTTGGTCGCGAAGACCTTCAAATTGAGGTATATGTTCGTGAGCTGCTAAGAATCATTATAAATAATGCTGTGTCTAATGGTAGAGTCAATTTAGTTTCATTAAATGACAGTATTGAAACACAACTACGTGCTCTAGATACTTCAGGGGTCAAATCCACTGACTGTGCCGCCATGTTGTTTCCTCTAATTGAATCATGTTTGCCAGAAAATGTATTAAGGGTCTGGCACCGTTCTCTTTTAGCACTGCCTAATGTAAATAAAAGTTCACAGGATAATGTCGGCACCATCGAAGAGTCCTCTGAGAGCAAATTAAAGAATCTTTTGCAGTTCATACGCCATGAAGTTGACAATGAACAAAGGATCTTACTTGCTACAAAGAGTTTTGGTTTACATGTAAGCATTCAAGTTCTTCAGTCATGAGAAGGTGGGAGCAAAAAAGAAGACCACAGGTTGCTCGGAGCAGGAAGTCCCTACTGCCACCGGTTTGGTTAATATTGAACAATCCGCTAGTTTCTCAAAATGTATTTTTTTGTGATAATAATCATGATAGCACCAGCTGTTTCAAAGCACAGAATCTATCACCAGAGAAGAGGCAGCAAATTTTGACGGCAAAGAGGGCTTGCTTTCGTTGCTTGAAGCTTGGGCATCAAAGTCGTAAATGTAGAGCTCGGGTAAGATGTATAGTGTGTGGCAAAAATCATGTAGTTTTAATGTGTCCTAGTTTGCCTGTAGAAAAGGTAGAAGTAATAAAAAAGGCTGCTCAGGATTCTGTGGAAATGCTTTCATGCACAAACGGTACTTCTAGCGCTGAAAGTAACTATATCAGGTAACAATGGATGCCGCATGATTCGAGCTTTGATAGACACAGGCTCCCAAAATACTTTTTTTTTAAATAGCACTGCCCAGGTGTTGGGTTATCAGTCCAAACTTCTCAACTAGTTCATAACTTATTTGATGTCAAATTGAGTTTTGATAAATACCGTTGTACTTGTGAGGCTTTATCACAACCCGTCATTTGCTTTGATGTTCCTCCAGTTTTTAAAGGTTCTTGGATGGAGGAATTAAAGAAACTTAACGATGTGCTTAGTGATTGTCATGATGCAGCCCCGGTAGAGATGTTAATTGGTGCTGATGTTGCAGGGAAATTGTATACTGGACGCAGGCACTTTATAAGGTTTTGGAAAACTGTCAAGGAAATGGACCTTATAATAGAGAGAACTTACTGAGACTATCAAAGAGCTTTTATGTCGATAACTGTGTGACAAGTGTTCAAGACGAAGAAACGTTAAAAGATTTTATCCAGGATTCAACTATGGTGATGGCAGAAGCCAAATTCGATCTTCGAGGGCGGGAGTTTTCACATCAAGTTAAGTAAGACCAGTGAAATACTTCAAACTACTGCTTTGTTGGGATTGATCTGGAACACTGAAACTGACATGATAGGTATTAGTCCAGAATGTTTAAAGGATCTGGATAAATTAATGGCCGAAACTATTACTAAGAGGAAAATGTTATCGTTAGCACAAAGGATATTTGATCCAATTGGTTTTACAAGTCCTAGAACTTTAAACTCAAAGTTGTTGTTACAGAAAACTTGGGAAGAGAAGCTACCTTGGGATGCCCCGGTTGATAACGAGATTCAACAAGTTTTCTATGGATGGATCCAAGATCTGAAGTTTTTACTGGATATAAAAATATCTAGATGGATATTTGCAGGTATAAATGAATCAAAGCACTTAAGCCTTCACACTTTTGTTGATGCGAGTCAGCACGCTGATGCAGCCGTTGTATTTTTAAGAAGCATGCGTGATAATCAAATTTCTGTACACCTGGTGGCTGCAAAAAGTCGAGTTGCACCGATTCGCAAGCTGACCATTCCGAGATTAGAATTGATGGCTGCTCTGATTGGTTCCAGGTTGTGTACCTCGGTGAAAGAGGGTTTAGAAGTAGATGTCGATTATTGTTTCTTTTGGACTGACTCATCCACTGTGCTTTCCTGGATTACGGGAAGCGAAGTCTGGAAGCCCTTCGTATATAATCGCGTTTCAGAAATAAGGAAATATACATCTGTTAACAAATGGAGCCATCTACCGGGAGCAATAAGTCCAGCTGACCTACCATCACGGGGATGTTTGACCAATCAGCTTTTGCAATTAAAATGGTGGGAGGGACCTGCATGGTTATATCAGGACTCAGATCATTGGCCGCAAGAAGACATTACATATAATGAGGAGGAAATTAACCTTGAAAAGAAGGGAAAGTTAGTGACGTCATTGCTCAGTACCGATACTACGAGCATGTCTTCTGAAAATTGGCATTTAAATTACTTCTCCAAGTATATAAAAGGTCTTCGTATGATTGCATGGATGTTCAGATTTTTACACAACATACGTAACCCACAGAATAAGTATAGAGGAGAACTTGGAATGAACGAGATAAACAAGGCTGAAGTTTTTACTTTGAAGCTAGTGCAAAAAGAAAGCTTCTAAGGAAAAGAAGACAAGAAATTTGCGACGTTAAAACCATTCACGGATCAGGATGGGATCATTCGTCTGAAGACAAGAATAAGTTCTAGAGACGATGACGAACCTTTTCGATTCCCAGCTTTGTTGCCCGCAGAACACCCAATAGTGAAGAACCTTATTTTTGACACTCATGAGAAAAACTGTCATGTTGGGATTCAAGCACTTATCTGTATTTTGCGCGAAACCTTTTGGATTTTAGGGGGAAGGCGCGCTATCAAGTTTGTAATATCCAGGTGCACAGTATGTAAGAGATACAGTGGTAAATCTTTCATCTCAAGTGTACCTCCATTGCCCCTGGATCGTGTGCGAGATGCAACCGTGTTTGAGGTTACTGGCGTAGACTTTGCCGGTCCGTTACATTTGAAAGGTGATGAAAAGGCCTGGGTTTGTCTTTTCACATGCGCTGTTTACCGTGCGGTGCATTTTGAGCTTTGTACCACATTGTCAGCGGTTAATTTTATGCAGGCCTTACGCCGGTTCATTTCAAGACGTGGGAGGCCAACAACTGTATACAGTGACAATGGGACGAACTTTGTAGGTACAAATAATGCTTTCGTAAAATTGGATTGGGACAAAATTATTACTGAAAGCAGTGTGGAAAGGTTACTTGGCGATTTAACCCCCCTACAGCATCTTGGTGGAGTGGGTTCTGGGAACGTTTGGTTGGTGGAATGAAGAAACTCCTTCGCAAGACTCTTGGACGCACCTGCTTGAATTATGAAGAGTTGGTAATCATTCTGTGCGACTCTGAAATGGTGATTAATTATCGACCAGAACTAGAACCTCTCAGTCCCATGTTGTTTCTTCAAGAAAGACCTGAAAACGGCGTAGCTGATTTGGATTCAGTAGATGGTGAAACGCTGTGTAGACGGGTTACTCATATGAGGAAGTTGCGGGATGAGTTAAGAAATAGGTTCCGTATCGAATATTTGGGACAGCTGAAGTATTTTCAAAATGGGACGCCCGGACGAGAAATAAAGTTGGGAGAGATAGTTTTAATAGGTAACGACATCCAGAAACGTTTGGATTGGCCTTTAGGAAGAATATCGGAACTTATAATGGGAAGCGATACTCAAGTGCGTTTAGTGAAGCTGATTACCTCCAAGGTCTGTTGCTAAGACCTATACAACGGTTGTTCCCACTAGAATGTATTTCTGCAGAAGAGGGTGTTCCTGATGGGATTCCTGATCTTCCAGCCAACGAAGTACCCGTGAAGCTTCTGCGAGAAATACCTGAAGATGAAGACCCTAACGAAGACTTCATTGATCGTCTTAAAGTGCAAAAGTCAGAAGACAATTCGGTACCTGAAACGGGTAGTGCGGGAGTGCAAACCAAAAGCAGAGTAACAGGTTGGTGTAAGTGGGGTCACTCGTAGTGGACGACCCACCAAGAAGCCGAGACGTTTTCTAGAATAAGTAAACTGTGTATGTTAAATGTAGAAATTGTACATATGTTAATATTTTGTCTTGTTCTTAAAATTTAATGTCTCTTAACAAATGGGTAGTTGTGAGACACCTGGTTAGATGCTGAAAGTGTCTCAGGTGGAAGGATGTCAGAGCCCAATGGCTCAATGTTTAAATTTGTAACATAACATGTTTTTAGATAATTGAAATAAGTTCAGGTTCGCAGGTAGAGACACTAGATTTGTCTTAAAAAAGAAAAAAAATTGTCATATTATAATGTTAATATCAGTAAATAATATAATCAGTTTTTGGTAGTTTTTTGGCCGTGATCGAGAGTTTCTGTATCCGAAGATTGCAGGTTGGATGTTTGGAAATTGGATTTGTGCTTTGACTGCGCCGTATTTGTGGTATAACTCCAGCAGGACCACAACAAAGAGTAAAGGTGACATTTGATGTTTTCCTTAATACACCTTTATTCCCAAGGAGTCGAGGCCCCTTTAGACAGGTAGTTTTCTGGGGGTGCGACACAATACGTACCGGGAGACCGAAGCATGAGAACTCTCCTAAAATAACTACTAGCATTAGAAAGTATCTTGGTTTCTGTGCATCGTTGTGAAACGTTAAAGCATCTTCGTATTAGTGACAATAATCTATTTTCTTTGTGATAATATTCTTATTTTGATATCTAGCAATGGTGCACCAAAACTCACTTAAATTTTTAACCTTAGGAGAGTTCTAGGTTTCAGTAATGAGCTTTATAGAAGTGCTTTATTGTTAGGCGTTAGAAAGATACCATTATTTTTAACTTCTGATATCTTTAAGGGAAATTGCGCAGGAAATCTCTTAACTCTGTGTAGTTCTAGTTAGCAAAACACATCCTAATTCGGTGTCACTCCGCCCACCTACTACGTCTAGGCTGCTTAACCAATTACCATTTATCTTCAACTTTATGACCTTATTCTTTGCCACTCCCGTAATTAGTAATATCGATGCAAACTCACCTGAACCAACTCCGAAGCTTTATGAACTAACGCCTCGGGAGTTATATTGGAACTATCCACAACGTCAGTGCCTAGAGCCACCGATAGTCGCCTGACGAAATCTTGGAACTGTGTCCTGGCAGATTCTTTCTTTTGTTCTTCGGCGCTGAGCTCTATTTCTAAGTGTCTAGCTTTAGCCTCCAACTCTTTCGCTTTTTCTTCATTATATCTATAAAATGTATCAAATTATATCAAATCTGTAAAACAAATACCATTGAGTCATTACATGAGCAAAAGCGGGGAAAGACATACGAACTTCTGCTTCAAAGTTCAAGGTACATACTATCAAAAGAAACTGTTGATCTCACCGAATATCCCGCTGGGCCGTCTGCAGAGCAATCTCGTTCCTTCCTTGTGCGGCAAACAAGTTCCGTTCTCTTTCTTCCAGCTCGTGCACTCTCTTCTTCAACGAACATATGATGGCGTTCTGTCTAGCCGCCTGTTCCCTCAACTGATCCGCTTCCACCTGTAGCTCCAGGCATCGCTGGTCCCTAGTTCTGAGCTGCGACCTCATATCTTCTACCTCCTGAGTCAGTCGGTCTCGTTTATATTGCAGCGCTGCCAGTTCGCTCCTAAGCGATGTGGTCACGTCCACTTCTTGGTGCTCGTCCATCTGAAAGCGAGAACGTGTGGTTATTGCCTAATGTTAGTGATTTCATGCTGTTTAATTGTAAAGGAGTAATGTTTTCAATCTGTTTAGTTACATTGTTTTTTGAATTTCTGAATTGGCAGGATTACATTTTCTAGTGACAAACTTGTGAGATGTAATTTTTGTTTGCTAACTCTGCTCTTTCTATTTTGGATGGAATAAAACCAGGCAATCGATGTTTTTAGCGTCACCACTGCCCGATTTTCCTGCGATCAAATACCTTACTTCTTGTATTTTTTACAAGATTCTCAATTGCAGCTGAAACAAGTACTTTGCTGATTATCCAATTGATCAGCGTGTAACTGATCATAATCGTTAAAGGTGCATCGCATGCTTGTTATATAAATACTTATTGTAAGATTATGCCTGATTAATATATTTAAAAGTTAACTTACCCAGATACTGACATGTTCTACCGAGGGACATCGTAGCGAAAAGTAAACGAGACAAGAATATCGCGTGATTTCCAAGCATAAACATGCAAAATTATGCGTTTTAAATTTGAGATCGATAAATTTAATTTTAGCAGTGGACTCTCTGGCGTCAACTAAATATGGTTGCTTTTACAGTTGAACAAAAATATTTTGTTTTTATAATTTGATAAAGGGCACAGCTCAAAAGTCCTGATTCTCTTGGTTTCTACGCTTAGGAAGTTCAATCGGCAACGTTGTATGCCAACTGCCAGATAGATTTCGACAAGTCCCTCATCTTTAGATGGTAGGGGTAGGGCAAGTTAGAGTATTCAACATGGCTGTTCACAGCTGATCAAAGACCTTTATTCATGTGTGAACATCTTACGCGGCGGTATGAGGGTAAATCTCGGGAAAATGGACGGAAGTGTGAAACCCGGATGTGACATCATAATCATGCGCAGTCTACTTCAGCGCTTCCTAGTAAACGACTAGCAGATAAAGACAGCTTGCAAAACACATTCCCGACTTGTCGAGAGGCATCGGGTGTTTTCGTTAGATTGCGTTCCTATTTTGCCCATGTCTTTACGATGCAATGAATTGCTTCAGTAGTTAAGAAGCTAGACCTCTTGTTCGGCCTCCCGAGTACGATTCCCGATTGTGTTTTTTGTATTTTCTTGAGGTTATATTTGTAAAAAGTTTTTTTTTCTTGATTTTGAGTATGCCTTGGGTTGGTTTTGGTTAGTTTTTGGCCGTTGCGCCCCTGTAGCGAGCGAAGCGAGCGGGGGGCTAAGCGTGAGGTGTAATATTAGACATTCTAATGCAAACGTTACAAACGTAAACATTAAACAACGCACGTCAGGCGGTATCTGTGACGGGAATATGTTTTGCAGGCCGTCTGTTAGTGTAAAACGTGTTCTTTCTAACGCCAGAATATAGGCAACCAATTCCATTTAACTGGTTGCCTATATTCAGGCGCCACGCGGCCTAAGGTGGCATTCGATTTTTATGTCGATGATGTCTATATAGGACATTTTGCTATAAGTCGCAAAGTATTGCTCTGAATGTTTTTCTTTTTGTAGTTGTAAGCCGTACTTGATGTGGTCAATAAGGTCGATGCCACAAAATTACTTAAAAATGTCTAGGATTTACTAAAAATCGTTTTTTTGCTATAAGCCGCAAATTATTGCTCTGAGCGTTCTCTTTGTGTAGTTCTAAGCCGTACTTGATGTGGTCAATGGGGTCGATGCCCCAAAATTACTTACAAATTTCAATAGACCTGTTCATTTGGCTTTGCTCAACCTGCTCGGAAAATCAAAGAAATCAGCTTGGAGTAGAATACGAAATGCCATATCTGCACTCCAAGCAGATATTTCCTGCTCGGACAACTTCCTAGCTTGCTACCCGAAATGAACGCGCTTTTTGTTAAGACAGCACGTGGCTAGGATATTTTATATCTAGGGATATTTTTCTCAAAAAAAGACCACGATGCCTTTCAGCCCTTCAAAATTTAAAAAGTGGGGTCATATTATTATTTTATATTCCGCGGCTTTTGTTGATTAACTGTCATCTTTCTGCTTTTGCTCTAACTGCTCCACCTCCAGACTAGGTGCAAGTAGAGCATGATCTAACTGATCTCGAGCACAGTGCTCCATCCCAAGCGTATAAAAAAATATCAGCTGCTCGAGCCAAAAGCCGCTTAGACTAGTGAGAGCAGACCAAATGAACAGGCCTAATATTTTTACCATAAGTCTTAAATTATTGCTCTGAGCGTTTTTTTATGGGACAAGTAAGCCCTACCGGCCGTACCTGATGTGGGTCATGCAAAGTAATTTGAAAATTACTCGATTAATTTTTTTAGGATGATAAATACTGCTCTGAGAGGGCTGACATTATCCATGTCGGCCGTACCTGATGTGGTTCGAAGGATCTACTTCTTCTTCTCCTTCCGGTCCCATATGCATCCTGCAAGTTGGGGATCTTCCGCACATTCCTCAAATGATTGTTGCCACATCTGTCACCCCGCTCCAATTCCTGATGTTTCGGAGCCACGAGTGCTGTTTTCGTCCGGGTCCCCTTCGGCCTTCCATCTTGCCCTGTAGGATCAGCTTCGGGATTGCGTAGCGAGGCCCTTTCAGGATGTGTCCCAGGTATGACACTTTCCGGGTTTTAACTATGTTTAGGAGCTGTCTCTCTACACCTGCTCTCCGCAGTACTTCCTCGTTTGTAATGTGTTCGCTGTATGAGATTTTAAATAGTCTGCGGAGAGTCCACATCTCGAACGCTTCAATGCGATTGAGTGATCTTACTTTGATTGACCATGTTTCAGCCCCGTACAACAGCATAGGCTAGTCTTAATTTCCTCGTCACAGTCCCACGCGCTGTTAACAACAGATCCGAGGTACCTAAATCTCTTCACTTGTTCCATGTTTTCGCCCTCTATATCGAAAGTTACCTCTCGGATTCGTCTACTAATCACCATGGATTTCGTTTTGGAGATGTTAATATGCAGGCCGTACCGTCGACCAATGCCATTTATCTTATTTAATAGATGCTGAAGATCCTCCAAAGTGGAGGTCAACACCACGGTATCCTCGGCGTATCTGATATTATTGATGGGTCTCCCATTGACCTTGATACCTCTGGGTTCATTTTCGAGAGCAATCTGAATTATTTTCTCGACATAAATGTTAAAAAGCATCGGAGACAAAATACAGCCCTGTCGCACTCCCTTGGTTACATCGAAAGCCTCGGTTGATACTGTGTCGTTTATCTTCACCTCGGCCTTCTGGTTCCAATATAGTTGTTTTATGATTTGAATATCCTTCTCATCTATTCCGATTTCTCGTAGTCTTGCTAGAAGTAAATCATGTTTGACATTATCGAAAGCTCTTTGGTAATCAATAAAATAGAGAAAGAACAGAAACAACAGGGCGTTGTTGATCATAGCACTTTTGTATCAGAAGCTTTAGCGAGAACAAAGCCGGCTCATCAGATTAATAAGTCTAAAGTCCTCACACTGTTTGGGGGTATTTTTCTTAGGAATGATAACAAAGGTCGATCCAAGCCAATCTTCCGGTATTTTGTGGGAGTCATATATATTGTTAAATAGACGTGTTAAATGGTGTATATCCACTTGTTTTAGTACTTCAGCATATATGTTATCATGTCCTGGACTTTTACCGTTCTTCAACAGTCCTACAGCTTGCTCCACTTCGGACCTAATGATAGTTGGACCGCTCATTTGATTATGCAAGGTTACCACGTTGTCTTCTCGGTTATCGTGAAAAAGGGTTGTTGCATATTTTAACCAAGTCTGCTTAATTTCTTCCCGATTTACAATAAGTCTTCCTTGATCATTTGTAAGTGATGTTAGCGGTTTATTCCTGTTAGTGCCTGTTATTTGTTTTAGTTTTTTTATGGAAATTAAAGCTGTCATGGAGTCTATGAAGATTCTCAGCTTCTTCACATTGGTTTATTGTCCAATTTGCCTTAGTATTTTTTATTTTGTTTCTTATGAGTCGGATATACTCTTTATATCTATCAGTTTGGTTTTTCAATAATCGTCTCAGTTCCATTAAGTCTAATATTTCTTCTGTCATCCAGGGTCTTAGACTTGTTCTTTCATCAGGGCCCAGGACAATTTTTTGTGGCCATATTTATGTTGGTTTTAAGCCTTTTCCATATTTCTACAGGATCGTCTTCGCAATCAGGATTGTTTGTCAGGCAGAGTTTTTGAAATTCGGCTCTCATGTTTTCCCTTGTGTTTGATTCAGCTAGACTACGTATATTAGATTTTGGCTGTATCTTCTTCCTGTTTAATAGTTTCAGTCTGAAGTTAAACTTTGCGATGATGGGGCTGTGGTCCGAGCCAATGTTCGCACCTTGATAGGCAACTACATGCTTTATACTGTTCTGGTACCTCCGATTTATCAGTATGTAGTCTATTTGATTCCTCACTCTGTCTCCTGGTGATTTTCACGTGTAGAGACGTCGTGGATGAAGTTTAAAGAATGCATTTTTGACGACGAGCTGATGTTCCTGACTAAACTGAATTAGCATATATCCACGCTCGTTTCGCTCCTCTAGTCCGAAAGAGCCCGTTATCACTGGGATAGGTCCGTTTCCAACCTTAGCATTGAAGTTGCCGAGTACGACAGTTATTTCATTAGCCTTAGTTAGCTGTTCATAGAATTGCTCAGCCTCAACGTCCGGTCTTTTTGCAGTCAGTGCATATACCTGTATCAAGTTGACATTAACAGGTCTAGTTTCTAGTTGCAATAGCATAATCCTATCGGAATGTGCTATTACGTTCTTAACACATCTATCCATTTGTTGACTCAGGATAAATCCTACTCCGTTCCTGTGATTTGGATCGTTATTGCCCGAGTAGTAGAATGGCCATCTCGTCTCGCTAATACCCAAAATATCCAATTCTAGTCTGTTCATTTTTTTTATGGAATTGTTCAGCTTTCCTGCTTCATATAGAGTGCGGGTGTTCCATGTACCAATACGTAACTTCATCATGTCAAGCCGGGGGATTCTTAGCACCCTCTGATGATTCAACATCTGCCCGGGACTGAGGGCCTTTTTTCTCGTGTTTCCTGTCATGATGAAAAGAATGGACAAAATATGTCCTGGGGCTGGGGATATCATAATGATCTTTAATACCGTGGTTTCCGTTGCCTTCGATATTCTTATGCCTTTGATTACCGTAGTAATTCCTCCGCCTTTGAGGCCAATTTCTTGGCCTCAAGACAAAAGAGTGCCCTTCCTCCAGCTTGTTCATCCGACCGTAGCTGTTGACAAACTGGAGGTGAATCGCTTATTCCGGCGATCATTCAGTCGTCAGAGCCTCGTCAGTTATCTAGCAGGGTGCACCGGATAACATAGGTACCACTCGAGCAGGTGAGGTTGACCTTTGGGCTGTTACCTATTTTACCTTCGCCCCTTACACCTTGAAGGATCAATCATGCAAAATAATTTAAAGATTTCTAGACTTATCCAAAATCGATTTAATTTTTTTAAGATGATATATACTGCTTTGAGAGGGCTGACATTATCCAAGTCGGCCGTACCTGATGTGATTCGAAGGATCGATCATGCAAAGTAATTTGAAAATTTCTAGAATTACCCAAAATCGATTTAATTTTTTTAAGATGATAAATACTGCTCTGAGAGGGCTGACATTATCCAAGTCGGCCGTACCTGATGTGGTTCGAAGGACCACTTATGCAAAATAATTTAAAAATTTCTAGAATTACCCAAAATCGATTTAATTTTTTGAAGATGATAAATACTGCTTTGAGAGGGCTGACATTATCCAAGTCGGCCGTACCTAATGTGGTTCGAAGGATCAATCATGCAAAATAATTTGAACATTTCTAGAATTAGCCAAAATTGATTTATTTTTTATAACATAATAATGACAATAACCCGTGTGGGGTTGCTAGTTCCCCATCGAGCGCCTCCCCAGGTGGCGGATAGGGGAATGCCTCCCAGATATGGGTGGTGCCGGGGAAATCAAATACCCTGGGCGGACCAAAACTAGCAGCAGCGTCTGACCCAGAGTGGGCGGCTGCAAACAGCGTCTGACCCAGATTGGGCGGCTGAAACTTACAACTCGCCAACCCGCCTGGCAAGCTTGGCGTTTTATCTGCTAAAATACCCTCAAAATGACGTTACATTTAAAGACGAAACTACCCCAGGCGAGTAGGACAAATTGTCCAGAATCTCGCACCGACCGTAGGTCGGTCTGTCTCAAGGATTCTGGGGGAGACAAAAATTCGACGTCCAAACCCTTTACGAGATCGAAAAGTAAAATAAGAACTTTAAGAATTGCAACATACAATTCCAGAACATTGGCATCAGAAGAGAAGCTTTTAGAAATAGAAGAGGAATTAACACATATTAATTGGGACTTTCTTGGCCTCTGCGAAATACGGAGGAGAGGAGAATCGATGATGACACTTAAGTCTGGACATATCTTTTACCACTCAGGCTACGCCGATAAATCTGATGGAGGCACTGATTTCCTAATACATAAAAAACATGCTAAGGACATCATAACCATCAAAAGCATATCGTTTCGGATTGTTTATGTAATAATTCGACTGAATCAAAGATAGCAATTACAGATCATCCAGGTTTATGTCCCAACAACCGACTATGAAGACGAAGAGGTTGAGGAGTTTTACGAAGATATTATGAGAGCATTTCAAGAATCCAAATGTCACTACACATTCATAATTGGCGACTTCAACGCAAAAGTTGGGAAGAAACAAGAAATATCGGAGACTATATTGGGCAACTTTGGCCTAGGAGAACGAAACGAAAGAGGAGATATGTTGATTAATTTTATTCTTCAACAAAATTTGTACCTCATGAACAGCTTTTTCTAGAAAAAGGAACACCGCAGGTGTACATGGACGAGCCCAGATGGGAAAACAAAAAATTAAATCGACTACATAATAACAGACGAAAAACAAACGCTTCAAAGATTCCATACTGGTAGCGATCACAGACAAAGCCAAAATTAAATTAAGTCTTGTCAAGGAAAGACATAAAATGGTGACAAAGAAAAATTCCAAGAGATGGAACACACCTACCGATATTGAAGAATTCTCAAGAACAGTATCAGCCAATTTCGACAAGACCCTGATTGACGTGAATGATATCGAAGCTGTAAACAACACCATACTAGATGCAGTCAAGCCTGCAGAGAATCAATATTGTACAAAAACAGGCAAAAATGATAAGCTTCGACAAAGTTCCAAAGACCTCATGAGGTTAAGATGAGAACTACCGAAAGAAGATACCCGAGAGAAGCTGAGAAGCTTAAATGAAGATATATCCAAGGAAATAAGAAAATATTTAAGAAAGTTCAATGAGGATAGTATTAAACAAACTATAGAAGAAAATAAAAGCATGAAGATACTCAGAAAGAACATCTCAAATGGCAAAAAAGAAATCTTTACCCTCCAAGATAAAACCGGTACACAAATGAACAATAGGGAAAAGTTATTGCAGATTACAGAGGAATTCTACAGGGAGCTCTATAGTTGCCAAGAAAGCCAAGAAGAAATCCGTGCAAGTGAACGTCACCCAAGGGTCTTAAATCAAGGGTCAGAAGAAATACCAGACATATCCGTAGATGAATTCGAGAATGCAATAAGGGAAATGAAGAAAAATAAAGCATCTGGAGAGGACGGAGTGGTTATAGAATTCATTAAACTTGGGGGAGAGAGATTAATCAACACGTTAGTATTGCTATTCAATCTATGCATCATCCCCAGTACATGGAATTTTGCTGTAATGATTCTGCTACACAAAAAAGGTGATATAACAGACCTTTAATTATAGACCTATTATTAGCCTTCTGTCACATCTCTATAAGCTATTCACCAAAATAATCGCCAAACGTCTCGAAGCAAAATTTAATTTCTACCAACCTAGAGAGCAGGCTGGCTTCAGAAGCGGTTATGGAACAAATGATCATCTTCAAGTCGTCAAGACCCTTATAGAGAAGACTGTTAAATATAATAGGCCTTTGGTACTTATATTTGTTGATTTTCAAAAAGCTTTCGATACAGTTAACTTTACAGCAATACTGGCAGCCTTGAGGCAAAGTAGTATAGACTACAGATATGCGGAGCTCATCCCATACATATACGCCAATGCAAACTTTTCACAGCAGTTCTCGAATGTATTTTTAAAACACTGAGCTGGGAGACCAGGGGTATAAACATTGACGGCGAGAGACTTCATCATCTCCGTTTCGCGGATGACATTGGACTATTTGCAAATAATTTTAATGATGCTGGAAAAATGTTGGATGAATTGAGAGGCGCTTCAAAGAGGGTAGGTTTAAACATGAACATGCAGAAAAACAAAACTTATGACAAACCTTGATGGTACATTATACCAATGGATATGGATACCAAATAGAACAGGTCTTCGATTATAAATACTTGGGTCATGAAATCAGACTAGGTAGAGATAACCAAACTTGCGAGATATAACGGAGAATAGGCTTGGGGTGGGCGACATATTTTCAAAAGTAATATCCCGATTTCCCTTAAAAGGAAAGTTTACGAACAATGTGTCTTGCCCGTAAAAACTTATGGCGCAGAAACGCTCACACTGACGGAGAAATCGATTCACAAGTTGCGAATAGCATAAAGAGCAATGGAAAGGGGTATGCTTGGCATCACAAGACGAGATAGAATCCCAAATATCACCGTACGCCAACGAACCGGAGTCCAAGACGTAATTGACTATATAACTCTACATAAATGGCGGTGGGCTGGCCATGTGGCCCGTATGTCCGATGGCAGATGGACGAAAAAGGCTTTAGAGTGGAGGCTAAGACAAGATAGGAGGAGTAGAGGTAGGCCGCCGACCGGGTGGACAGATGACATCAAAAGAATTGCTGGAAATTGGATCCAAGAAGCCCAGAATAGAACGAAGTGGAAACGTCTTGAGGAGGCCTATGTTCAGCAGTAGCAAAGTTTACAGAATTATTCTGTAAACTTTGGCAATGGACACAAATGGCTGTTTGATGACAATAATAGGTATACAACTAACTGTATTAAATTTGAGGAATTCTTGTATATTCTGGACTCCCAAAAAGTCTAATCTAATTTAATACCTCGATTTTTTAAAACATTTATTTAAACTATAAATTATTTGTATTTAAAAGAAAACAAAAAGACTGAGCCGTCCGTTGGTTTAATTTTGTGTTAATTCCGAAGAACCTAAGAAAACGCATTCCTGTTGTACATAGTTGAGAGGCAAATTAAATTTCGTATGTAAATATAAACTAAGAAATCCTCACGTCCAAATTGTTAAACGTGAGTTTGTGGAGAACACCATGTCAATAATTTTCTTGTTGTTATGCGACTTAATTTTTAGCATTTTGATGCCTTTTCTAATGTCTTAGAAAGTAAAAACAACAAGACGATATTTGATAATTCCTAAATCGAATTGTAGCGGAATTTCATTATGCAATAACCAATTAAATTATCTTTTATTATGACTTGAAGAGGTCCACCAACGCCAATTAGAACCGTAATCAAGCAAATTATTTTCGCCTTTTATATCTGGATGTTGTTGTTTATTTCATACGTTAATCGCATGGAATTTTTTTTCGGGAGAAATATTGAAATTATTCGAACTAAAATTTTTAGGTAATGATGTAATATAAACATCATGCTAAACATTGTTAATTATTTTTAAATAAATTAGATAATAATTAGAAAATCTGTTTGTTCCAGATAAGTGACACAGACTCCACTAGAGAGCATCGGGTAAAACTTTTAGATTTATAAATCAAAATATAAATCTAAAATTTCTTAATAAGACTGAGATGAAACTCAAATAAAAAGACCAATCCAAAGAACAGGCGTGATTTGGTAATCATCATGCAGTAATTAAATATAACATACCTCTAGAAATAATTACATAATTAAAAATACATTCACAACGGTATAATAAATTTAAGCTAATAACAATCGAGAAAAAGACTGGAACACTAAAGTCGGTATTATATAACCGTGGATCCAAAGCACGGCTAGTGTCGTTACTGGAGTATCATTTATAGAGGAACTAAGAGCATCAAGGATTTGGAAGATTTCCTTACCGTGAAGAGAAAGCAGTTTCGGACGATGAGGTGCAACAAGACCAAAAAGAATATAAATATAAAATCCTACCACTCACTGCTCTGCATCTTAACAAGCCCAGAAAACTTAAAGAACTTAAAAGCACTATCATTTAAGAAAAAGCTCTTCGTGCAATGTTTTAATGTCTAAGACAACACTTTATAACATCAGTTTATTGGAAAAAGTAGTACGAGTGAAGAAACTCCACTGTACTTTTCAAAAGTGCGTTACTGTACCACTAACCAGGGAACCAGCACAGTTGGAGCAAAATTACTCCAACTATGATAGTTCGTACCAAGTAATCAACAAATTCGACTGCGGTTTGAAGACGAAATAAAATTAAAACTCATTTAGCACAAAAAAAATACCGAAAAGTACTTAAGATTTTAACGACCATTCCGATACTTAGCTTAAGTTTAAGAGATGCTAAAATTATAAGCATGTTGTTCAATATGAAATCAGAAAGATGCTTCAGTGATGCGTAGTACTACAAAGAGATAAACAAATTTATAATCCCGGAAAACCGTGGCCCTTTTGAACTTCGGCATTTCTGAATATAAGAAAATATGTCTCCGGTAAATTGAAAAAAAATCGACTTCTCCTACCATCCTTGATAATATTGACATATTTTAATTTAATAAATTTCCATGAACAACAAGTAGATTTTTGGAAAGATGCTGAATTTGTAAGCATGCTGTTGAATATGGCATCAGCATGAATCTTCAAAGATAATAAATGCTACAAAAAGGTAAAAATCCTTCGTAACTCACTAATTTTTTCCCGGAATACTGTGGCCCGTTTGGAATTCGCCATGTCTGGATATAGGGGCAGAATTTTTTTTTTTCCGGAAATTGACAAAAGTAGTCGACTTCTTCTACCGTCCTTTATGATAGAATTTATATATGATTCAACTTTCTATAAACAAGCTTATAGACTAGAAGCCTTTTGGAAAAATGCTGAATTTGTAAGCAATGATGAGAAATATTACAGAATGATAAAAAAATCATAGCCCACTGATCGTTTTCTCAGAAAACCGTGGGCCCTTTGGACTTCGCCATGCCGCATATAGGAGCAGAAAATCTATTTCCGGTTCAAATTAGAAGAAAATCGACTTGTCCTACCGTCCTACATGATATTCACATATTTTAATTTAATGAATTTCGTGACAATGTATTTTTTAAAGAAGTTAATGGCGTAGGAGAAGAAAAAATCAATAGCTTTCCTCTATTGGATCCAGGTTTCCACGAGAACCTCCCTGAAAGAAGACTAGGATAATCGTGATTCAAAAATGCTTATTCCAAGTATATATTTAGTTAATTTAAGTGCACTAGTCCTATTCAAAATCAAGCAAATATTGCAAGTTTTTTTTCAAATTTGACGTTTTGTTAATCCCAAATATATTATTTTTAAGATTTGGTTTTCTGAAAATATTCGTATTTTTCAATTGAGTAAACGATAATCTTAAGCGAACGCAGAGGAATCTGCGATGGAAAGAATAGGACAGTTGGTCCAACTAAATCATTTTTCATCAAATGGAAATTGCCTAAAGGAAACCCTAGGATAATCGTGACTTAAAAATGCTTATGGCAAGTATATGTTTATTCTTAATTTAAGTGCATTAATCCTATTTGAAACCAGGCAAATATTGTAAGTTTTCCTGAAATTTGAAGTTTTCTTAAATATATTATTTTTAAGATTTGGCATTCTGAAATTGTTGGTATTCTTCAACTGAGCAAACGATAGTCTTACATGGACAAAAGCTATTCTTATTATACGATTATTAATCTTAAGTCTACCCTAAACTGCATTTCCTATGCCACAAGGATAGCTATATTTCAATTAAATAAAACGTTATTCTTATTTAGTAAGATTAAGTTAGTATTGATTTAAGAAGAGTAGATACTTGAAACAAGTATAGGGGTATTATTGTTTCAAGAAGATTGGGATATTTATGTTATACCTATTTTATGCTTAAATAGATTCTGTGTTATACTTTAAGTAAACATAATACACGGTCTTTAAAATGGAATATATTCTTAAAATAAGTATAAATTTGATTTAAATCAAAAATAACTATTCTGTCTGTAAACATACGACATGCTTCAATGAAATGCAAAATATATTTTATTGGGCGGTTGTTTTTCGTGTGAAATAGTTGAACTTGTTTAAAAATGGAAGAATTATTGAACTCCTGGAACTTGGAATAAATTATTCGAAAGTTTTAGGAAAGTTTTTAGCGATTAATAAT
Organism: Pissodes strobi; assembly: GCA_016904865.1. Classification (NCBI taxonomy): domain Eukaryota; kingdom Metazoa; phylum Arthropoda; class Insecta; order Coleoptera; family Curculionidae; genus Pissodes; species Pissodes strobi. Next base: position 66,739 of record MU186629.1, on the reverse strand, counting down.
AATGTGATTTTATATTGTAACTGTTATCAAAATGGCAGCGTGCACGCTGCCAGCATGGGTAGACATTTGATAACAGTTACAATGTAAAATCACTTTATTATTAACCTTAATAGCTAAAAACTTACCTAAAAACATTGGAATAATTTGCTCCAAGTTCCAGGATATCAATAATTCTTGCATCATTAAAGAATAGATGAATATTAAATTATGCCTTAAATAAACTTGACTGAAGCATTATATACTTGCACCAAATATTTATCTTTAAGGATAAGACTATTCTTATTTGCAGATTTGATTTTTTCCGTGTAAGCGACCGGAATTGAAATAATAGGAGAGTTGGTCCAAATAAACCATTAGTCATCAAATGGAAAACAATGTTTTCAATATATTTTCAAACTGCTTTGCTAACATTGGATCCAGATTTCCAAGTTTTCACGAAAACTTGCTTCAAAGAAGACTCTAGGATAATCGTGATTTAAAAATGTTTATTGCAAGTATATATTTACTTGATTTATGAGCACTAATCCTATCTGAAACTAAGCAAATATTGTAACTTTTTTTAAAATTGTAAGCTTTGTAAATGAAAAATACAATATTTGTAAGTTTTAGCTTTCCGAAAATGTTCGTATTTTTCAATTGAGGAAACGATAGTCTTAAGCGAATGGAATGGAAAGAATAAGACAGTTGGTCCAAATAAATCATTGGTCATCAAGTGGAAAACATTGATTGCAATATATATTCGAACTGATTCGCCCCATATTTGATCCAGATTTCCAGGTTTTTACAAAAGCTTGCCTCAAAGGAGACTCTAGGATAATCGTGACTCGACAATGCTTATTGCAAGTATATATTTACTTAATTCAAGTGCACTAATCCTATTTGAAACGAAGCAAATATTTTAAGTGTTTTCTTAAATTTGAAGTTTTGTTAATCCAAATTATATTATTTTTAAGATTTAGCTCTCTGAAAATATTCGTATTCTTCAGTTGAGGAAACGATAGTTTTAAGCGAACGAAATGGAAAGAATAGAACAGTTGATCCAAATAAATCATTGGCTATCAAATGGAAAACATTGATTGCAATGTATTTTCGAACTGATTTGGCCCATATTAGATCCATATTTTCATGTTTTCAAAAAAACTTGCCTCACAGGAGACTCTAGGATAATCGTGATTCAAAAATGTTTATGGCAAATATATGTTTACTTAATTTAAGCGCACTATTCCCATTTGAAACCAAGCAAATATTGTTTTTCAAATTTGAAGTTTTGTTAATCCAAATTATATTATTTTAAAGATGTGGCTCTCTGAAAATATTCGTATTATTCAATTGAGCACACGATAGCCTTAAGCGAACGAAATTGAAAGAATAGAACAGTTGGTCCAAATAAATCATTCGCTATCAAATGGAAAACATGGATTGCAATGTATTTTCGAACTAATTTGCCCCATTATTGGATCCATATTTCCAGGTTTTGACAAAAACTTGCCTCACAGTAGACTAGGATAATCGTGATTCAAAAATACTTATTGCAGGAATATATTTATACCTAATTTAAGTGCACAATCCTATTTGAAACCAAGCAAATACTGTAAGATTTTGTTCAAATTTGAAGTTTTGTTTATCCAAAATATATTATTTTTAAGATTTGGCTTTCTGAAATTGTTGGTATTCTTCAACTGAGTAAATGATAGTCTTAAGCGAACGGAATGGAAATAATAGGACAGTTGGTTCAAATAAATCATTGGTCAATCAATTGGAAAACATTGTTTGCAATATATTTTCGAACTGATTTGCCCGATACTGGATCCAGATTTCCAAGTTTTCACAAAATCTTGCCTTAAAGAAGACTCTAAGATAATCGTGATTCAAAAATGCCTATGGCAAGTATACAGGGTGTCTCACGGTGGATGGTACCTTAGACGTTTCTGGAGAACCACCCAACGGACCATTCTGAAAATTTGGTTGTTTACATAAACGGATATGCTATACCTTGATAAAATATTTTCAACAGTGAAGTGTTGCCGCTTCTCCTAAAAAGTATTAGCAACTGTAAAACTTTAAATGGAATATTCTATATGTTATTGCATATTTGGATTTTGCGGAGAATTCTAAACATATTTCATGAATAATATCCAATACCTATGTCCAACTGTTTTTGAAATATTGACAGTTCAAAATTGTCCATTTACCAAGTTTGACAACCTGTAAAATCTAAACGGCTGAAGATAGAGAAAAATGGTTTGCACTCTCTTGTCTTGGTTTTTCATAAGCTATCGTTTGACACTAATTTTAGATTTAACCAGAGGTTAAATATAACCGCAATTTCTTAACATCTGGTTAAATATAAATTAGTGTCATACGATAGCTTATAAAAAACCAAGATAGGAAAGTGCCAACTATTTGGCTCTATCTTAAGCCATTTAGATTTTACAGGCTGTCAAACTTGGTAAATGGTCGATTTTCAACTGTCAATATTTCAAAAACTGTTGGAGATAGGTATAGGACATTATTGCTACTACTTTTTAGTAGAAACGACAACACTGCATTGTCGAAAATATTTTATCAAGATACCTTGAGACACCCTGTATATTTACTTAATTTAAGTGCACTAGTCCTATTTGAGACCAAGCAAATATTGTAAGTTTTTTCAAATTTAAAGTTTAGTTAATCCAAATTATATTATTATTAAAACTTGGCTTTCTGAAAATATTTGTATTCAATTGAATAAACGATAATCTTAAGCGAACAAAGAAGAATCGATGATGGAAAGAATAAGAAAGTTGGTCTAAATAAATCATTGGTCATCAAATGGAAAACATTATGCCCCATTTGAATGCGAGAGTACACTACTAACCTTAGACCATTTACCGTGACAGTTAATGGGCGGAGTTAGATAAGCGAGGGAAAACACATGGCCTTCCGCTCGCTTCGAGAGCGCAACCAACTAAAACTAACCCAAACTAACCCAAGGCATGCTCAAAATCAGTTCTAATCTAGCAGAAAAGTTATTGGCTTTGTTTCATATTTTTCAAATTTCATAAATTGCATCTAGCTCCACCAATTAACTGTTACTTTTGGGCATTCCTATTGGTTTAATTAAAACTATGGGTTTTGTGGGGTGGATGTACCTACTTTCGCCATTTGTATCGCAAAGTTTCCCTCGATTTTGGATATTCTATTTATGTATAATAATTTTCGAAAATATGTATTTTTTGTTGCTGTTGTAAAACATACGAAGAAGATGTACAGAGGCGCCACACTAGTTATTTTTGCAACTGAGTAATTCAAGGTACGTATTCCTCCTAACAACGGAGAATAGAATGTACATATTTTGATTTGTCATTTGGTAAACTACTAAATTAAGAGGCATAGAGTTCACCAAGTTCATTAAGTAAAACAAATCGGACAGTTAACACAGTTTAACACAAACCTAATCAGAGACGCGAAAACAATAGATCGTTAAGAAATCCGACAGACGCGAATTACGAAAGAGAATCAACAAAACTAACAGTGACATAGTGTACAAAAGCATCGAAATCAATACAAAAAGATGATCGTAGACGTGTTGTGCCCACCGATCTCCATTTGTGCCTTGGCACGGAACTATCCGATATTTTATTATTTGCTTTGACATGCATCCTTGACATAAAGACGGATGTGAACTAGATAATATGTACCTATTGGATGTACAGGGTGAAATTGCTTTAAGCTGTTTCCAACTGAATGTTTAATTCGCATTTCAACACTTGAAATTATATGCATAATTATTGCAGAGCTCAGTGGCTCAATTTTTTTTTTAAATATTTCCATATTCAATAAACTTGACGACAATGTCAAATTTCATTAACAGTTCGCAATGAAAGTGCATGCAGTGACAAACAACTAGTTCTAAATATAAATATATGGTAACGTTTTGTAGTTTGTTGATTAGAATATTTATATCAGCTTATTGACTCATTGTTTTTCATTTTTAATTTATTCGAGTCTGGACGTGTTTTTTTAGAGTTATGATCTAAATATCTACTATTAAGAATTTGTAAAAACATGATACAACACCGCCACATTGAATATGTGGGTTGGGCCACAGTTTGAGTTAAAATGAAGGCAAGGCATGTAATGTAATACTTTATTATTTTAAATTACTTTGAGTTTGGAAGCCCTAAAAGAGCTGGGGAGTCGAAAAAAGTCGACCTTATACTGGGTACCAGCACGGACAGTGTAAAAAGGTAAAGAAAAGGCTGCCTCATTAGCCCGATAAGGAGGCAAAATGGCTCTGAATGGGCCAGAACCGATCTGCGGTATAGCAAAACCTATATAAAAAATAAGCATCAAATTATGGATGTAAACTAAATCTCAACAATAGGCCAAAATACACAGGATATCTACCAAGTTAGAAAATAAGTACAACTAGAATTATAGTTAGTAGAAGAACCGTTGTGCAGGGTCTGTCACTGCGAAGGCTTGTCAAGACTATAAGGTTTTTTCCCGGGGAGGAAAAACCAATAGCACCCATATATAAGATGGATCTGCAAAGTATCCCATGACATTTCATCGAGAAAACTGGGCTGGATAAAGAACTCTAAATCGCTTTTTGAAGGCAGACGTAATAGATCTTATAGCTGTACCCAAAAAGTATCGAAATTAAGTGGAAATATTTTAAAACTCATGAAACCTATAGTAAATTTTACGTAGATTTCGAAATTTGATATAAGAGTTTTGATAACTTCTTAATTTTTCAGGAATCTTCGATTAAATGGCGCTGTGCATATTGCAGTTATTTATCAAAAGCGACTGTTTTCATTCTACCATGAAAATTCGTAAATTATGTGAAAGAATTCTGAAATTCAAGAAGTAAATAGTAAATTGTACGTAGATTTCGAAAGCTTATACGAGAATTTAAAGAAAGTCTTAGTTTCTTCAAAATCTTCAATTTTATGGCACTATGCATAGTCCAGTGCTTAACTGACCAAAATCGATTATATTCACTGTACCAAGAAAATATCTAAGTTGGGTGGAAATATTTTAAAACTCATGAAATCTATAGTAAATTTTACGTAGATTTCAAAATTTGATATAAGAGTTTTGATAATTTTTTAATTTTTCAAAATCTTCGATTTTATGGCGCTGTGCATATTGCAGTTATTCATCAAAAGCGACTGTTTTCATTCTAGCATGAAAAATAGTAAATTAAGTCAAATAATTCTGAAATTCAAGAAGTAAATAGTAAATTGTACGTAGATTTCGAAAACTTAAACGAGAAATGGAGAAAGCCTTAATTTCTTCAAAATCTTCAATTTTATGGCACTATGCATATGGAAATATTTTAAAACTCATGAAATCTATAGTAAATTGTACGTAGATTTCGAAAACTTATACGAAAATTTGAAGAAATTGTTAAACTCTAAATACCCATCTGTTTTATTACAACCCTTTTTGGAAACATTGCGCTCAAATTGTCTTTCTTTCCTTTCTTTCTTAATGCCCTTTTGTCTTAACGACAAAAGGCAATGGCGTCTGCTGCACATGCACAATTTGCCAGCTCATTCAGGGGGCGACCGTTATCTTGTCTGGTTCTAAACCATGTCACGACCACCGATTTCTTAGAACAAAATCCTTTAAATTTTTACAGGCACAGGCAAAAATGATCCCCACAGATTCTTGGGTACCGGGATGAATGGGGATTTTTTCTGGATAGGACGCCCGATTCTTCCTTGGTAGAAACAAAGGTCTCTGAAGGTTCGGCACGGGATCCCCCAACGGTTTGTACCAATGGCGACCAAAGATCCGCTGCCCTACGCGATGCTACCTCTACCAAGAACGAAACGGAAGTGGAACTCAAATTGTCATCAAATCATGAAAAGTAGGTAAGGCGGTGGTGTCAGACTTTCTCTAATTTATTTAATATTAGTTTGGTTTCAGTATGGGTAGCACTAGTTCATGTATGTGAGGACGAAGATTACCCAAACTAGCTTGTAGCGTGACCACAACGAATATGTGGGCTGCGCACTAGCCTCAGTTCAAACGATGCTAAGGCCAGACTTTATCTAATATCTTTGAGTTTGCTTTAGTATTACTTGGTTAGTGCCATATATGGTTAGTGCATGTTTGTTAACTCGAAGCAACTCTAGCTAACTTCTTGTCTTACAAACATCTATATTTCTGTTAAAGCTTTACAAATTTTAATATAGCTAGGACTAACCATGGTTTAACTAATCCAAACTAACCTCTCAAAACGCCCTTTCATTACAAATAATAACCTTTTTTATTTCGAAAGTTTTGATTCCAATTGTCACTAGGTATGGTGATTGGTGGGCTGGACCACAGCCTGAGTTCAAGCGTAGTAAAAGGCGGTGTTGTCAGAATATATCTAATATATTGAATACATTTTTACTATTACTACTTGAACTCAAATTGCCATCACGCCGAATATGTAGGCTAGGCCTTAGCTCGATGTTAAATAAAAATAAGGCGGTGTTGCCAGATTATATGCAACAATAACATACTTCGGCTTTTTTCTAATATAAGTTTGAGTTCGGTTGCTTAGCTTAGCTGGTAAACTCGAGGCCAACCCAAAGTAACTTCTTAAAATGTCCATTTATTTTATTTTTAATTTCGTATATGTGAGCCCGACTTTAGCTGAGTTCAAACGAAAGTAAAACAACGTTGCCAAACTTGCTTAAAGACCCTTGAGTCTCTTCTTTTTCTAACGCAAGTTTATGTTCTGTGTGGTTAGTCGCAGGCGGTCATGTCAGCTATAGCCCAAACCAACTTTTTGAAATTTCCATTTATTGTATTGCAAGCAATCGTCTTTCTTTTTAATTAAGAATGTTTTAAACTCAACTTATCACCACATCGAATACGTAGTCTAGGCCATTGCTCGACATTGAACAAGGGTAAGGCGGTGTTGTCACACTATCTCTAATATCATTGAGGTTCATTAATACTGCTTTGTAAAGTGGAACTAATCAAAACTAACTTTTATTTTTTTTACAATTATATTGATTTTTAATTTGGAAATCTTGTCTTTCGTTGTCTGGATTTTTTAACCACATCACAGAACTGTTCTACATTATTAATAATACGTGCTATTCCATAAAACGTTTATTTTCCCCTTCATCTCTATCTCCTTCTTAAATTTTACTTTTTTTAAGGCTGCTGCGAATCCGTTTTTAATGCTTTTTTCCCGTTGAATTATTTGTCTGTATCATCATTTTTAATTTCCATTTCTATTTTTTTTTAATTTTCAACCATTTGTTTATGAAGACTTGTGTTTATTGTCTTATTTGATATGTAGTATCTCTCACTTTTGTGTTATATGTTCATGTTTTTGTCTGCTTTCTTGTCATATCGAACATCAACACTACCATGGCAGAAGTCAAGTTTCATCACCGTGATATTCGTAAACTCCTTATAGAACTAGATACGCAAAAGGCATCAGGACCGGACGGAATACCTGCCATCGTGTTAAAGAACTGCGCCAATGAACTAACACCCGTTTTTTTTCAGGTTTTTTTGAACCCATCTTCTTGGAAAGTGGCTTGAATGCAACCTATTCCAAAAAAAGGCAAGAAAACCACGCCCTCAAACTATCGCCCAATTGCCTTGCTTCTAATAATTTCCAAAGTCTTGGAACGTGTAGTCAATCAGCAACTACTCAAGTACCTCGAGAACAACAGAATATTCAGCGATAATCAATATGGCTTTCGCAAAGAGAGATCGACAGGAGATATATTGGCCTATGTCACCCATATATGGAGTAGGGCAATTGATGAGTACGGATAGTCTCGAGCGATTGTGTTGGATATTTCGAAGGCATTCGACAGAGTTTGGCATGACAGACTGCTCAACAAACTGCGGTCCTTCGGACTGCCAGCCTCTCTCTACAGCTGGCTTGCCAGGTCTCTTAAGAACCGATCTCGGCACGTTGCAGTTGATGGACACATATCAGACACATTCACCATTAACGCTGGCGTGCCTCAGGGCGCAATACTTTCACTAGCCTGTTCCTTATCTATATTAATGACCTGCTGACCGAAACGAATAATCCTGTTTACAGTTTTGCAGATGACAGTACCCTTGTTTCCCAATTTAGCTCAGAAAAACCTTTACCAGTGACTAAGACTTATCACCGCAGACAGGAACAGATTACAGCAATTAAACAAGACCTGGAGAAAGTTCAAACTTGGGGCGACAGATATTTGGTCCAGTTCAATGCAGCAAAGACCCAAGCAGCCATGTTTACCAAGAGTGCCAATACGGCGGGCCCTGACATCAGTCCTTCATCCTCGTCAATCGGACTGCTCGGTGTCTCAGTCAACAGCAATATGTCCTGGCATGACTACGTTGCTAACATCGCAATATCAGCCTCCCAGAAGCTATTTCGTAACAAAAAACTATATACACCGCAGCAGTTTCTCTTGTTCTACAAAGCGCAAATAAGACGGTGCTTAGAATATTGCTCAGACATCTGGGGTGCCGCACCAGAGCACACCCTAAAGCTGCTGGATTCCATTCAGAAGAGACCTGTGCGTCTTGTCGGCGACCCGGAGTTGACCCGGAATCTGGATAGTCTGGAACACCTCAGACATGTGGCCGAGACTGTTTTACAGATACTTTCACGGCAGATGTTCCCAGAATTTGGCCCGCCTCATCCCGCCCCTGGCAACGCCTGTCAGACGGTCACGACAGATGGCACTACATCACTGTGGAACTCACTACCAGGACATCTGTTTCATCCTAATTACAACCTACAACTATTCAAGAACCATGTCAATCAACATCCTCGCACACACCGCTCGTCGAGCGCCATTGGATCTCCTTATAGTGTGTGTGCCACTACCATAAAAAAATATATTCTCTTAACATCACTTTTCTGCAGATTAAATGGATTTTTTACTTTATTTATTATATTACTTTTTACTTCGTATTTTGTAGTACACTACCAATATGACATAATTATCTCATATCTTCAACTTATCCGTTAACATCATCATCTTTGTTTATTTTTTCCATTTCTGTTCACTTTTCGAAGTGTTTTCTACAAATTTATTTTAAGTTTTTGATAGTCTTTATTTATTTTAGCCGCTATTTTAAGGCGAATTATTTACTTATATTATCATCTATTTTATTTTTTTGACTGCTTCAAATATTTATTTATTAAGACTTATACTTTCTCTGTTGTCTTTTTTACCTTATATTTTTTAGCTTTATAGATTGCACGCTTCAGTTATTAACTTAGGTTTTATTCTTCAATTAGAGTTGTTTCTTTTATATTTAGCCATTTTTAGAGGCTTTTTTAATACTTCTTTTTCTTGTTTATGATATTTTTTGTTCTTCCGAGATAGGGCCCGCATTTTAAGACGATTAACTGTATTGCGAGCTAAATTTTAGTTTTGAATATTTTTTTATATTTTAAGCATTTTTTATGTCTTGTTTTATATAATAAATTTCTTTTAATAATAATTATTTGTAATTTTGTCCTTTCTTAACATATTCGTTAAGCTCGAAAATGCGTTTAGCATAATAAATTCTTGCCTTACTTTATTTATTATATTTTTCACTTCGCTGTCTTCCTATTTTTTTATATAAAACTAACTTATGTAAACTTTTATATATATTCCGAAATTTGTATGTCTTGCTATGTTTTAATATCATTTACACTCTTCTATAAAGTGTTTAATTTTTTTCTTTTATTTCAATGACTGTTGTTGAGTTAGGTTCTTTTTGTTAGACTTATTGGCCAAGGCCCGGTTTATCCGGATTTTGCTTTTGCTTTTAGCTGACTCGATGTTTTGGGTGAACTATTTACCTATAGCATTATCTTAATTTCCAATTTTTATTGTTTTTTTAATATTTCAAATGTTTATTTACCTTTTTGTCTATTTCGTAACGGAACCGTTCCGCATGGTGAATTTTTGGCATAAAGCTTTCTATTTTTCTTGCTTTTCCATTTCTTTTTCCTGTAGTTTTAACACTTTTTTTCGGGTTTCTGTTAACCTGTATTTTTTTTTTTTTTTAGTTGACCTGGTTCAGCTGAACTATTCAGCTATATCGGATTCTTCCATTTTCATTTTTATTTTTAACACTTCAAGCATTTGTTTAATGAGGCTTGTACTTTTTCTATTGTCTTATTCGACATGTAATAGTATTCTTTTCATTTTTATTGTGAATATTCTCAAGTTATGTCTATCTTATCGTATTTCTTAGTCTCCAATCATTTGTTAGCATTTAATAACTGAATTTCTTACTTATTACTTAACATACCTCATTAGCATTTTAAATTGTTTCTCTATACACTTTTGTTTGTAGTTAATATTCTCAACTTTGTCCTTTTTCCATGTTTTTCAAAAAAATTTCATATTCAATTTATTCTCTACTAATTTACTTTTCAAATATATATTAAATGCTCTCAAGTTCGTTTTTCCTGTCATGTGAGCCAGGCTGTAGCTGGTGTTAAAATAAAAATAAATCAAGGTTGCCAGACTTGCTCTAATATCCTTGAGTCTTTTTTTTTTAACGCCAATTATTTGGGTTCTGTTGGACTAGACGCAGTTGTTCACGTTTGGGAGGTTTCAGCTAGCCCAAACTAATTTTCTAAAATGTCCATTAAATTTGTTACAAGCAATCATCTTCGCTTTCAATTTAAAACATTTTATACTCAAGTTATCACCACATCGAATACCAACCCTAGGCCATAGCTCGACGTTGAAGGGTGAGGCGGTGTTGTCACAGTATCTCTAATACCCTTAAAGACTAGTTTCGGTTCCACATAGTTCACTTTTGTAAAGTCGAAGCTAACCTAAACTAACTTCTTAAAACCAATTATTTTTTGATAAAGAACTATTCAAATTATCACCACGTCAAATATATAGGCACAGCGATAATTCGAGTTGAAACGTTGGTAAGACGGTGTTGCCATGTTGTTTTCTAGTCTAATAACTATTATTTATCATTATTTTTATAAATCAATTTATAAAGAGCCGCTGAAAAGGAAAGTGGCTATAGAAGATAATACTGCATTTGAAAAAAATAGAAAATTAAGGTTAATAAAAGCGATGGTGAAATTTGTAGGATGTGCGCTAACGACACAATTTAAAATACTTTTATTAACAATCATTTAAGGGATAAAATTCGCTTAAACGCAGAAACGTTATCAAGTGTAATAATATAAAAGAGCCCTTAGTCTGAGTTCGTAATATTGTGTATTTTGGATGGAAAAGTGTTATTATGTCTAAATACTTACCTTAACTGCAGAGTCTGATTTGCACAAAATTTCGAATATCTCCCAGTCTTCTTCAGTGTTGCCAGAAGTAACAGATTCAGGGGGTTGAGTTTCCATGATCGCACATTATCTCACACATTAAGAAAACAATTTAATAATAATGCTTAGAAGTGAAAATAACGAAAAAAGGCTCGGAAAATGCCTAAAATAAATACAGGCCATAAATTATGCAGCACACTGTTTACGTGTATATAACGTAAGCACTGTTTTGGGATTCTCTAAAATAGAAGGAAATTTCCGCGTTTTTCACGGTTTAAAATGCAACGGAGTCACGACATGGTCTTGCCTAAGGTTAGATCGATATATCCAAGGGAATTCTTGGTCTTGCCACATAATGGGCATGGGGGTGTGGAAGAAAATTAAAATATATAAGTTACGCAGTATAATCAGCTGATATTCTAATAAATAATAGAATAATATATTTTCAATAGCTTTTCCAGCTTCTTAATACTGCGGCGTCTGAAGAAGTATGAAGGCATTAGAAACGTTCTTAACAGTCCATATTGCAACTTGCAATTAGTTGAAATATTTGATGTTCTTTTAACCGTAAATAGCACTCGGCGCGGTGTTGCCAAGGTTTGATCTGTTTCCCTAATTATTTCTATTGCGAGCAGCTGTTAAAAGGGTCCTACAAACCGATTTAGAATATTATTGGGATACATTTATGGACAAGATGCTTAATACAGATCTTGATAAGTTGAAAAAAATTTAATCTATTTTTTTTTAAGGCACATCCTGTATTTCATCCCAAATCAACACCCTTTATTGTTAAAAATATACACCTTTAACAACGGAATTACACATTAAATGGACACCCTGATTTTATTTTAAATGCCTTCATGCCTTCAAATTAATTTTAAACATTATACAAGATGTCAGGACATGCGTGAACTTTAAATGAGGTACCCTATTTTTATTAAAATTCGAATTTCTCATAAAATTCTAGACTTTTTCATATTGCTTAAATTATCAAAAATATCGCTTTTCAAACGTCAACATTTCATGTCAAAATATTCACTGAAAAAAAGAATTATTCGATCCAAAGAAAAAATGGAGTTTATTCAAGCAAATATTTGTTTGAATAAAAAATAATATTTATTTGAGATATTTTTAAGATTTTCTTTCTTCGAAATAATTATTTATTCCGAGCAAATAACATGATTTTATAATCGTTGTTCACATCAAAAAGAGAAATTATTTCGTACAAATACCCAAAACATTGGTTAAATAACCGACCTATTTAAATTATTAAAATACAAAGCTTTTGGAACAAATATAACATATTTTTTTCTAAAATATCTGTGTTTCAATTGAAATCTGATGTATATTTGTTCCAAAAGCTTGATGTTTTAATTTAAATAGGTCGGTTCTTTAAACAAATGTTTTGGGTATTTGTACGGAATAATTTCTCTTATTTGAATCAAAACATTTTTATTTGTTCAAGCCTTATTTTTATTTGAAATAACAATTTGATCAATTTGATTCAAATAAGCTATTTATTTAATTATCGAAATCGTGCATTTGCGATAAATAATTGTTTATTTATTTTTAATAATTGCATTTAGTTGACTGTTTGCTGTTTGTGTTGGTGATGGCTTAAATAAAAAAGAAATTTTGTCTATTGTAAATATGTGTTGATCTTTCTAAAAGGACTACTTATTGACATTCAGTTAGATGAATGATTAGAAGTCAGTTTCATTAGCAAATAGAAAAAGCTGTAACAAATAAGTAGCAATAAAAAAATTAAAAATATTGTTATAATTCTTAAGGCATATTTAGGTTTCACGTTTTAGCTTATATAAACTATACATTTCTGAGTTTCTTTTAATTGGTAAAGATTAAAAACTCCGAACACTATCTAACCCACCGATTTGTAAATGGCATGTCACCCTAATATCTTTCTTATACCACGTTCCGGTTGGAGAAAAAATGATTGACACAATATGACATTTTCAACAGCTGCCATAATAAATTATAAATCTGTAAAATGTACAAACAGAAGTAGGAAACGTACAGAAAGAAGTGAAGAATCTTCAAGCAAAAGTTACCAGACTAAAAAATCAAGGAATCACCTAGAGGCTATTCGCCACATGACAGCAATGCAAACCTTTAACGTATGACGGTCAAACATCCTGGACAATGTACAGAAGACAATTTGAAGCTGCTGTTGCAGCTGCTGTTGCCAACGGTTGGAATATCGAACAAATGGCTACGTCAATAGTGGTAGCGCTTCGTGAATCTGCCCTGGAACTACTACAGACCATTCCCATCAGCCAACAGGGGAAATATGACATACTTGTAGCTGCCCTGGAGAGACTGCCTCAGTCTCGACATCAGAAGCCTGGTGAAAACTTGCAAGAGTTTGAGACAGACGTTAGACGTCTGATTCAATTGGCCTGCCCGGGAGCATCAGAAGAATTTCAAGAGGAACTTGCTGCCCAATATTTCGTGGATGGTATCAGAGATCCAGAAACTTAGAAGATGCTACGTCTAGCCAAATTTGATAACAGCAGTGAAGCTTTGGGTAGAACCCTAGAAATCGAGGCTGCCTGTAACATCCCTAAGCTAAAAATCAGGGCCGTATCCATCAAGGAAGAAAAGTCGGCAAAGAGCTGTGAATTGACTGAGCTGGGCGAAATTTTGAAGAAATTAACGGAAGTTCTTCAGGCCACGGGGAGATTCCGGGAACAAATAGAAGATAGGCCACGTAACCGAAATATCTCAAATCAGTGCAATATATGTGGCAGGACTGGGCATTTCAAAAGAGACTGCCGAGTACAACTACGGTCTAGATCTCTCTCCATCCAGAGACGCTAGGGCCTGAAAGTCAAATCAGGAAATCTTCAAATAGTCAGCATTGCGGGGCGGGTGTTGGCTAAAGAAGATAAAGCCCCCAGGATCGTCTCCATAAAAAGCCTAGGAAAAAACGCCGACAGTATAACTATTAATGGAAAGATCAACGGAAAAGCCATTACAATTACTGTTGACACTGGTGCGGCGGTATCTTTGGTAAGGTCCAACAGAGTAAATAGAGTAGAAGTCCTGCCCATACCGAAGAATGTAGTTTTACGTGCGGTAACCGGTGAGACTGCTGAAGTACTTGGAGAAATGGATATTGAACTTCAACTGGGACGAATTAAATTACACCACACAGTGTTAGTAACCGACATAGAAGACGAATTTATTTAGGGGATGGATCTCATCGGTCAACATGGATTCTCTTTTGACAACAAATTTAACCTTCTGAAGTTTGGCACCGAAGAGTTCATCCAGAACGATGGCACACCGACTAAAGTAGTGGCAGCATGTACTGTCAGAATAAGCGGAAATACAGAGCAGATAATTTTTGGGAAATTGAAGAAGGATTTTGGTGGCTGCATCGGACTTATCCAACATCACGATTTGCCTTGCAAACACCTCGTAGGCAAAGCACTAGTCAAAACCGACGGCGAAATACCGATAAGCAAATATTTCATCCAATTCCATCAAAATCAATAAAGGAGATGTAATACGCACTTGCGAGCCGGTGCAGTGGGTAACCAGTTGCGAAACGCAGTCAGAAATAGCACCGTCAACATCACCTAAGGAAGTCCTAGAACATTTCCTGAAGTCGTGGCGTCATCGGTCTTCCGAAAAACTGAAGAAAGCTACACAATTTATCAAAGAGCGGAGCACAGACTTTGAAAGAAAAAATAGCAATACTGGAAGAACGAACATCATAAAACATAAAATCGACACTGGAAGTGCTCACCCCATACAGCAGCATCCTCGGAGATTACCAGGGATGAAGCAGCAAGAGGCTGCCACATTAGTGGATAAAATGTTTAACGATGGAATTATGGAAGAATCATCAAGCCCATGGTCTTCTCCTGTTGTATTAGTCACCAAGAAGGATGGGACTACCAGATTCTGTGTGAACTATAGAAGCCTCAATGTATTCACCAAGAAGGACTGCTATCCACTTCCCAGAACTGACGACACGATGACGCCACTAGCAGGTTCTCATTGGTTCTCAACACTCGATTTAAACAGCGGCTACTGACAAGTAGGCATTGACGAACAGGGTAAGACTTGGAAGACATGCCTGATCTATCTTGATGATATAATGGTAATAGGAGAAACTTTTAAAGAGCACCTATAAATCCTGCATGAAGTTTTTACTAGGATCAAGAATGCTCAGGTTTTACTGAATCCGAAGAAATGATATCTTTTCCAACAAAAAGTTGAATATCTCGGGCATGTCGTGTCATCAGAGGGAATCCAAACCGACCAACGAACGATTACAGCAATCAAAGACTGACCTCGTCCTCGCGACAAACACGAACTGCGGAGCTTCCTTGGATTATGTACTTATTATAGAAGATTTTTCGAAGGATTTGCAAATATAGCTACACCTCTACATAAGCTCACTGAAGAACGAACAAATTATAACTGGGATCATAACTGTGATTCTGCGTTCAGGAAATTAAATGCGGCTCTATGTTCTAGTCCAATATTGGGATATCCGAAACAAAAGGGTAAATTTGTATTGGACACAGACGCAAGCAACACCGGCATCGGAGCGGTTTTATCACAAGTACAAGCAGGAGAAGAACGAGTTATCGAATGCTACAGTCGGACTCTTTCGAAACCTGAACGTGACTACTGTGTAACCCGAAAAGAGCTTTTGGCAAAAGTACGATCTGTTGAGCATGTCCATCAATATTTGTATGGACAAGAATTTCTAATAAGGACTGATCATGCAGCACTTAAATGGCTTTTGGATATGAAACAGCCTGAAGGACATGTAGCCAGATGGCTTGAAAAGTTACAATATAACTTTAAGGTTAAGCACAGGGCAGGGAGATTGCATAATAATGCAGATGCTTTATCCAGAAGGTCATGCGAGAATAATTGAAAGCATTGCCAAAGAATAGAACAACGAGAAGGAATTACTTCCATTAGGCAAATGCAATTTGAGGTTGATCAGCAGTGAACCACAGAGCAACTTAAAAAGGATCAGCTTGAGGAAAGTGAAATAGCACTATTGCTAAAAGTGAAAGAAGAACATCAACCAAGACCAAGCTGAAGAGAGATTTCAACTAAAGGATTTGCTTTTTAAACTCTGTGGGCTCAGTGGTACTCCCTGGTGGTGGAAAATGGACTTCTTAAACGAGCCTGGGAAAGCGTCGATGGACAAGTAGTGAAGTCACAGTTAGTGGTACCACGGAGGAAGATATAGGAAGTTCTGGAGAAGTTCATAATGAAAAGTCTGGTGCTCATCTCGGAGTGAACAAACCGATTGACAAGATCCGCGATAGATTTTATTGGGTCAACTACCGCCAGGATGTGAAATCGTGGTGTCGGTAGTGCTCAACCTGTGCCGCAAGTCAAGGACCCAAAACAAGATCTAGGGGAAAAATTAAACAGTATAATGTAGGCCTACCGTTTGAACGTATCGCCATTGACGTAGCTGGCCCTTTTCCAGAAACAAGTAATGGCAAGAAGTACATTTTAGTGGCAATTGACTACTTCACTAAATGGCCTGAAGTATTTGCGATCCTCAATCAAGAAGCTGTTGCCATAGCAGAGGTCCTCGTGAATAACATACCTATTCAGCAGATTTGGTGTTCCGTTAGAGCTGCGCTCAGATCAAGGACGCAACTTCGAATCCAAGGTTTTCCAAAAAGTCTGTGATTTACTCAACATCCATAAAACACGGACTATAGCCTTACATCCACAATCAGACGGCATGGTTGAGAGGTTTAACAAGACTAATGAAGAACATTTTGTCAAAGGTCGTAGATGAACATCAGAAGGATTGGGACCAACACATACCACTATTTTGGATAGCCTATAGATCAGCGTTCCATGACACGACAGGGCTAACACCAGCCATGGTTTTATTTGGAAGAGAACTCCGCTTACCCTGCGACCTATTATTCGGAACGCCAGACAACCAGGATATGGAAGTTCAAGACTACGTGGACTCCCTTAAGAAAAAGTTACTATACATCCATGAATTAGTCAGAGAAAACACGGAGAAAGCCAGTGACCGAATGAAGACACGATATGATCTCAAAGCTAATTCTATAGGATTTCAGATGAACGGTAAAGTCTGGTTATATAATCCGCAAAGGAAGAAAGGAAGATGGGTAAAAGTTGTGATTTCGACAGAACCCACGGGAAAAACGTAACAATATTGACGCTTTTTTTTTAATTTAATATTGATCGTTCGAGTTCGACGGGTCATACAATAAATTGCACAATAAAAGTAGTGTGCAATATTATTGTAGGTCTAGGGTCCGCCTATTCGCGTCTACCTACTACAATTTTGAGCCTTCACGCATGCGTACAGTTGTGTTCATTGAAGTGTTGTACAGCAATTGTGCTTTGTGAACCTGCCTATCATTTCAAAAGTTCGATAAAGTGTTGTACAAAAATGTAGTAAACAATGGTTGCAAAGTCAAATAAGATAATTGGTGAAAAATAGCAAATATTTCAAATACATATAGAGGTTTATGTTGCTAAATTATTTTTTAATAAAATTATATACCTATTTCTTTTTCATTAACAGCAAATCTAAAATAACGAAATTTGTCCATATAAAGTTTTCTTAATATTTAGTAATTGCCCCATCTCCCTCTAACGCTTTATTAAGTCGACGAGGTATAGATAAATAGAGACATCTGGTTAATTTTGGATCATCGCTCAGTTCGTCCCAGAGTAATTCTATTGCATTCACAAGGCTGTCTCTATTTTCAGGTTGAAAGTTGGAATTATACATCTTTTTCGTCATTAGGCCCCAAACATTTTCAATAACATTAAGGTCGGGGCTCTTGGCGGGCCATAACATTGTCTCTATATTATTATTTTCAAACCATTCTCTGACAATTCCTGCATTATGCCCTGGATAATTGTCTTGTTGAAAAATAAAGTTATTACCAGGAAAATTTAGAGATACGCTACGTAACATTACATTTTCTAATATATTTCTATAGTTTACTGCATTGAACCGGTCACCATAATTAATAGCCCAACATACTCCAAGTCCGTGAATACTTAACCATGCCTGGTCGGGATAAACAAATTCTTTTATTATTGCTTAAAACCATAAAGAAGGGTGTGGTATTTTAATTAACCACTTTTAATAGACAGTATAACATAGGGTGGTGAGAGAAATTGAAACATGTATTCGGTATTGATATAATTTAATAATGCAGGTGTAAATTGCATTTAAATATAATGGAGATAAACAAACAATGTTTTCTTTGTTAAATAGAAAAAATATATATACAATTCTTAGACTAAAATTTTCAATCACTCATCATTCGTTCCAGTATAAAACTAAAATTACAAAAGGTTTCTTAAATTTAAAAATGTCTACTGAAGCGTCTTGATTGTTTGATTTAGAAATTAGTTTTTATCTTTATTATTTTAAGACTTCGTCTTCAACTTAGTAACTTTCACACAGCATACCTTGTCCCTTCGACTGCTTTACCTGCCTTGCTTTACAGGAATTCGACCAGGAATGTCAGTCTGCCTTCCGCCATTTTATGTTCCAACGAGAACGGGGATGCTATCGTTTCTAACTTCGAAGAATTGCTTTTAAGAAGCACAAAGGAGGTCTTTGTCCAAACCTTGGACAAAGATAACTGAGGTGCACGAAATATTTTCTAATATTCGTGCATACAAGAGAAATTGGCCCAAAAAGGAACTTGACCTTTGGCCGGAGAACAGCACGTTTTACTGCTATTTAAGCGAACGTCTTAACTGAACTGCGAGGTTAGAGAGCAGCTAGACTGATCTAGTACATTTTAGTGGATGTAAGACATTTTCAAACTAATTAATTGCCTCAAACAGAGCTAGGACAGGGCTAGATGTTTTTGGCGCGGAAACTAGGAGAGCTGTGACTAGACAGATCCTACGCGAATGAGTGTTTGCTACGCACTAAATTGAATTTCTTTCTTCGAGCGAGTCGCCGGCTGGCGCCACGATCAAATAAAAAGTGGGGATTCGGCGCTTTGCCGAATTCATTTGAAATTACAAGGGTAGAAGCTGTTTTCTTTCTTTATTTGACAGACTGATTCTGACGGAGACAAAAATACATTAAATTGAAAACGATTACAAACGTTTTCCATTATTAGCGAAAGTTGGCTCTATTGTAATCGGTTATATTGACAGCACTGCTGTACAGGTTCGAATTAAGGGATCGTCCGTCTAGGGTTGGACTAAGGGGTTTTGAAGAACTTGACATTTGCTGATTTAAATGTACAAATTGGGTTGTACCCGGGGTGAAATAAACTATTTTGTGTTTAATTATAGCTCATTCATTCTACATACATACAGGGTGTTCTCACCAAACTATACGGTGAAAAACGATAGTTTCTACACGTGTTGGGGTGTTTCCCCAACAATGCCCACACGTTTACTGAAAAGCGTCCAGACCTTTCGTAGTTGGTTACATATTCTCTATCGAATCTAGTGTTACGAGGACGATACACCCTGATATGCCCATTAAATGTTGACTGAAATACTTTTTCGTCTGTGAAGACCACTCTATCTCAATTTTCTTGAATCATATTGTTTAGGGAAAAATAATTCTGGCTTGCTTATGTTCATCAGTTAGCTTCATTTTTTTGGCTGCTACACAATTTTTTACAGGAGAATTTTTTATTCTGCGGCATGCCGTCGTAATTCTGGACCCTGGAAAATGAGTTTCCTCTAGAGCAACCCGTG
>MU186629.1:0-36737 GCA_016904865.1 Pissodes strobi | reverse complement strand
GGGCGTCCTATCCAGAAAAAATCCCCATTCATCCCGGTACCCAAGAACCTGTGGGGATCATTTTTGTCTGTGCCTGTAAAAATTTAAAGGATTTTGTTCTAAGAAATCGGTGGTCGTGACATGGTTTAGAACCAGACAAGATAACGGTCGCCCCCTGAATGAGCTGGCAAATTGTGCATGTGCAGCAGACGCCATTGCCTTTTGTCGTTAAGACAAAAGGGCATTAAGATGGAAAGGAAAGAAAGACAATTTGAGCGCAATGTTTCCAAAAAGGGTTGTAATAAAACAGATGGGTATTTAGAATTTAACAATTTCTTCAAATTTTCGTATAAGTTTTCGAAATCTACGTACAATTTATTATAGATTTCATGAGTTTTAAAATATTTCCATATGCATAGTGCCATAAAATTGAAGATTTTGAAGAAATTAAGGCTTTCTCCATTTCTCGTATAAGTTTTCGAAATCTACGTACAATTTACTATTTACTTCTTGAATTTCAGAATTATTTGACATAATTTACTATTTTTCATGCTAGAATGAAAACAGTCGCTTTTGATAAATAACTGCAATATGCACAGCGCCATTTAATCGAAGATTCCTTAAAAATTAAGAAGTTATCAAAGCTCTTATATCAAATTTTGAAATCTACGTAAAATTTACTATAGATTTCATGAGTTTTAAAATATTACCACTTAATTTAGATATTTTTTGGGTACAGCTATAAGATATATTGCGTCTGCCTTCAAAAAGCGATTTAGAGTTCTTTATCCAGCCCAGTTTTCTCGATGAAATGCCATGGGTTAGTTTGCAGATCCTTCTTATATATGGGTGCTATTGGTTTTTCTTCTCCCGGGGAAAAAAACCTTATAGTCTTGACAAGCCCTCGCAGTGTTCTTCCTTTCTCTTTCTGACAGACCCTGCACAACGGTTCTTCTACTAACTATGATTCTAGTTGTACTTATTTTCTAACTTGGTAGATATCCTATGTATTTTGGCCTATTGTTGAGATTTAGTTTACATCCATAATTTGATGCTTAATTTTTTTTATATATTATAGGTTTTGCTATACCGCAGAACGGTTCTGGCCCATTCAGAGCCATTTTGCCTCCTTATCGGGCTAATGAGGCAGCCTTTTCTTTGCCTTTTTACACTGGCCGTGCTGTTATCCAGGCTAAGGTCGATCTGTTTCGACTCCTCAGCTCTTTTAGGGCTTCCAAACTCAAAGTAATTTAAAATATTAAAGTATTACATGCCTTGCCTTCGTTTTAACTCAAACTGTGGCCCAACCCACATATTCAATGTGGCGGTGTTGTATCATGTTTTTACAAATTCTTAATAGTAGATATTTAGATCACAACTCTAAAAAACACGTCCAGACTCGAATAAATTAAAAATGAAAAACAATGAGTCAATAAGCTGATATAAATATTCTAATCAACACAATATAAAAGGTTACCATATATTTATATTTAGAATAGTTGTTTGTCACTGCATGCACTTTAATTGCAAACTGTTAATGAAATTTGACATTGTCGTCAAGTTTATTGAATATGGAAATATTTTTTTAAAAAAAATTTGAGACAGTGAGCTCTGCAATAATTATGCATATAATTTCAAGTGTTGAAATGCGAATTGAACATTTAGTTGGAAATAGCTTAAAGCGATTTCACCCTGTACATCCAATAGGTACATATTATCTAGTTCACATCCGTCTTTATGTCAAGGATGCATGTCAAAGCAAATAATAAAATACCGGATAGTTCCGTGCCAAGGCACAACACGTCTACGATCATCTTTTTGTATTGATTTCGATGCTTTTGTACACTATGTCACTGTTAGTTTTGTTGATTCTCTTTCGTAATTCGCGTCTGTCGGTTTTCTTAACGATCTATTGTTTTCGCGTCTCTGATTAGGTTTGTGTTAAACTGTGTTAACTGTCCGATTTGTTTCACTTAATGAGCTTTTCCAAACAGCTCGGTGAACTCTATGCTTCTTAATTTAGTAGTTTACCAAATGACAAATCAAAATATGTACATTCTATTCTCCGTTGTTAGGAATACGTACCTTGAATTACTCAGTTGCAAAAATAACTAGTGTGGCGCCTCTGTACATCTTCCTCGTATGTTTTACAACAGCAACAAAAAATACATATTTTCGAAAATTATTATACATAAATAGAATATCCAAAATCGACGGAAACTTTGCGATCCAAATGGCGAAAGTACATCCACCTCACAATTCCGTTAAGAGTCTTAATTAAACCAATAGGAATGCATAAAAGTGACAGCTAATGGGTGGAGCTAGATGCAATTTATGGAATTTGAAAAATGTAAAAACAAAGACAGTAACTTTTCCGCTAGATTAGAACTGATTTTGGGCATGCCTTGAGTTACTTTTAGTTGGTTGCCCCGAAGCGAGCGGAGGGCCATGCATTTTCCCTCGCTTATCCAGCTCCGCCCATGAACTGTCACTTTTGTGCATTGCAATTGGTTTGATTAAGACCCTAAACGGAATTATGGGATGACTGGAGTGGATGTACTCTCGTATTCAAATGGGACGTAATGTTTTCCATTTGATGACCAATGATTTATTTGGACCAACTGCTTTATTCTTTACATCATAGATTCCTCTTCGTTCGCTTAAGATTATCGTTTACTCAATTGAAGAATACGAGTATTTTCAGAAAGCCAAATGTTAATAGTTATATAATTTGGAATAACTAACTTAAATTTTGAAAAAAATACAATATTTGCTTGGTCTCAAATAGGATTAATGCACTTAAGTTAAGTATAAATATATACTTGCAATTAGCATTTTTGAATCACGATTATCCTAGACGCTCCTTATAGGTAAGTTTTTGTAAAAACCTGGAAATCTGGATCCAATATAGGGCAAATTATTTCGAAAATGCATTGCAAACTATGTTTTCCATTTGATGACCAATGATTTATTTGGACCAACTGTATTATTCTTTCCATCATAGATTCTTATTCGTTCGCTTAAGATTATCGTTTACTCAATAGAAGAATTCGAATATTTTCAGAAAGTCGAATCTTAAAAATAATATAATTTGGATTAACAATACTAAAAATTTGAAAAACAATATTTGCTTGGTTTCAAATAGGCTTAGTGCACTTAAATTAAGTAAATAGATGTATAATTGTCATAAGCATTTTTGAATCACGATTATTCTAGAGTCTCCCTTGAGGCAAGTTTTTGAGAAAACTTGGAAATCTGGATCCAATATGGGGCAAATCAGTTCAAAAATATATTGTAAACAATGTTTTCCATTTGATTGAACAATGAGTTATTTGGACCAACTGTCCTATTATTTCCATTCCGTTCGCTTAAGACTATCGTTGGGGTGCGTTTGTAGACTACCTCCTCGTGGGGCACCCTGGGTAATGTCTGTTAGGTAACTTATTGCCTGATAGATAGCTGAAAATCTACTGCCAATTGTGTTGTCGATCTGTGTAGATATCTACATCTCTCGACTAGGAGTAATACCAGAATATTCATAATGACTCACAACAAAAACCAAAATGGCTTTGTTGAGAGCCCCTCGACAAGGAATATCGAACCATCAGTCCGTGTTCTACAACTGAACATAGAAGGTACGAGCACGTCTAAATTTGAAGTCCTGGCAAGACTAGCCAAATCTCTTAATATAGACGTAATAGCCCTTCAAGAAACACATACTGAGAATGAAGATCAGTTCTGCAGCAGAGGACACATAGAGGGATATGGCGTTGCTGGAGTAATATACCATAACACCTACGGCTCCGCAACATATGTACGTAGCGATATTGATAACTGGTCCTTCGTCAGAAGAGACATCACCAATAACATTCATCAAATCGAAATTATTGTTGGTAACCTGAGTGTTATTAACCTGTACAAACCACCAAACATAAATCGGATGAGCAGTCTTAGGTAGATGCGACATCCATCTCTTGCGATTGGAGATTTCAACAGCCACCACCAAAATTGGGGCTACGCTCAGAATGATGTCAATGGTTTAGAATTACTACAATGGGCTGATACCGAGGACCTAGAACTAATACACGATTCCAAAAACAAATCTACCTTTCATTCTGCCAGGTGGAATCGCGGATATAATCCAGATCTCTGTTTTGCAAAGAGGAACGAAAAAGGTCGTACTGATCAAACTAACAGAAAAGTTTTATCTAGTTTTCCGCGCAGCTAACACAGGCCAGTATATATAAGCATCGGAATCCAGATTCCCTTGGTAAAGTCTGTACCAAGGAACAGATGAAACTTCAAAAAGACAGGTTGGGCAAGCTTCTCGAAATATACGGAAATGAATACATTCCGGGATTGAATGCAGAAAGCGACAGATTATACACTGAGTTTGAAACAACTGGAGACACGGAGGTGGCCGAAGAGCTCATTCAGTCGTGAACGACGGAAAAAGAGAAAAATGGCGAGAAACAGTAGAAAATATTGACTTCAAAAAATCTAGCAGAAAAGCCTGGTCTTTTCTGAGGCGACTAGGGTCCAGCTCACATACCCATTCTTCGACAACTAATGTAGTCTCCCCTAATTCCATAGCCAATCGCATCGTCAATGTGTCTAGGGCCCCCCTTAATTAAGATTTTGCAAGAAACATCAGAAAACAACTGAGCAACAAAAAAGATCTAGCTGCTGCTGAATCTCACAGGATGCCACCCTTCACTGAGACAGAGCTAACTGCGGCAATATGATCCTTAAAAATGGGGAAACCGGCAGAACTGGACGCAATTTATCCTGAATTTATTAAGTATTGGAGAAAGATAACTGTTTAATAACTGCTTAGTTTTTACAATAACATTATTTCTACAGGCCACTTACCTCGAGCTTTTAAAAAATCTAAGATGACAGCTGTAGTTAAACCAGGCAAGACTCCAGATAGACCAGATCACTATCGCCCAATTGCCCTGCTTAGTACATGCTTAAAGTTACTGGAAAGGCTCATATACTTCCGCATTGCTCCAGCTATAAACGAAATTCTTCCAATTGAGCAAGCCGGCTTTCGTCCAACTCGCAGCTGCTGCAGTCAGGTGATGGCCCTAACTTCACATATAGAATATGGGTATGAAAAAAACCCGAAGACTGCAGTGCCATTTATAGATCTAACAGCTGCCTTTGACACGGTATGGAGGCATGGACTGCTGTATAAGCAATACCTAAAAGCAATACCCTGCTATGGTCTAAATGTGCTTATAAACGAGATCCTGAGTAATAGGTCCACCTAGATGGCAAGAAGAGCCGAACAGTTACTCTAAATAACGGTTTTCCCCAGGGATCTGTTCTGGCGCCGTTCCTTTTTAACTTATACATTAACGACCTTCCCGAAACGACAGCAACGAAATTCTGCTATGCAGATGACATGACACTAGCGGCCCAACATCGTGACTTTAATCCTGTGAACAAACTCTTAATGATGACCTCAATACCTTAAATAAATACTTTATGTCCTGGAGACTGGTACCAAATCCAGCAAAAACACGTTTCATCTAAAAAACCATAAAGCAAACCAAGAGCTAAAGGTTACATTCGCAGGACGAAGAGTAGTAAACAAACCCTCATCTAAATATCTCGGAGTCATTCTGGACAGATCCTTAACTTTCAGAGAACACCTCTCAGCAGTAAACTTCGAACCCGAAACAACATAATTCAAAAGCTGGCAAACTCTAGCTGGGGAGCCGATGCCCATACTTTGAATACTTCTGCTATAGCTCTTGTATATTCGGAAGCGGAGTACTACAGTCCTGTGTGGTTGAATAGTAAACATACCAAAAAAGTTGACACTATACTGAATCACACGATGAGAACGATCTCTGGCACCGTTAAGTCAACTCTATGCCAATCGTTGCCAGTTCTTAGCAACATAGAACCACTTCACGGTCGTCGACAGGCTGCTATCACTAGAGAATATAATAAAAAATCTCCAATCCAAACCTTCCAAGCCATGAAGATATCGAGCATGTCACACATCGTCTGATATCTAGAAACTCACGTACGAGTCTGCCAGAAGAGAGACCAACTTTGACGCTCTTGTCCGCTGGACAAATGAGTGGGAATCAAATACAATATCCCACACACCTTGGAAAATTACTCCAGGTATACAACCTCCTGGTTTCGCCCTACCCAGAAGAAGTTGTGTAACTCTGAACAGGCTCAGAATCGATCATGGACGTTGTGGGGAAATCATAGTTAAATGGGGACTTCGAGAAACATCGGAGTGTGACTGTGGAGCTCCCTCACAATCAATGTCGCATATAATAGGAGACTGCCCACTTCGAGCTTACCCTGGTCCAATAAGTGACCTCTATGATAATGTATCTCCAGAAGCAATCGGCTGGACCTTGGATTTTAGTTATGTTCATGTTATTTCACATTTTAAAATTTTAGTTTTTTGGGTATTACAAATTGTTTTATGTTAGTTTGCCATATACACATCAATTTATTATGTACCCCAAAACACACATACGATAAATAAATAAATAATCATATCGTTTGCTCAGTTGAAGAATGCCAACATTTTCAGAAAGCTAAATCTTAAAACTAATACAATTTGGATTAACAAAACTTCAAATTTGAAAAATACTACAATATTTGCTTTGTTTCCAATAGGATTAGTGCACTTAAATTAAGTAAATATATGCTTGCAATAACATTTTTAAATCACGATTATCCTAGAGTCTCCTTCGAGGCAAGCTTTTGTGAAAACTTGGAAATTGCATTGCAATCAATATTTCCCATTTGATAGCCAATGATTTAATTGGACCAATTGTTCTATTATTTCCATTTCATTCGCTTAAGGCTATCGTTTGCTCAATTGAAGATTACGAATATTTTCAGAGAACCAAATCTTAAAAATAATATAATTTAAATTAACAAAACTTACAATATTTGCTTCATTTCAAATAGGATTCGTGCACTTGAATCAAGTAAATATATACTTGCAATAAGCATTGTTGAGTCACGATTATCCTAGGGTCTCCTTTGAAGCAAGCTTTTGTGAAAACCTGGAAATCTGGATCCAATATGGGGCAAATCAGTTCGAAAATATATTGCAATCAAAGTTTTCCACTTGATGAGCAATGATTTATTTGGACCAACTGTCTTATTCTTTCCATCATAGATTCTTCTTCGTTCGCGTAAGATTATCATTTCCTCAATCGAAGAATACAAATATTTTCAGAAAGCCAAATCCTAAATATAATATAATTTGTATTAACAGAACTTCAAATTTGAAAAACAATATATGCTTGGTTCCAAATAGGACTAGTGCGCTTAAATTAAGTAAGCATATACTTGTCACAATCGTTTTTGAATCACGATTATCCTAGAGTCTCCTTTAAGGCAAGATTTTGTGAAAACTTGGAAATCTGGATCCAGTATCGAGCAAATCAGTTCGAAAATATATTGCAAACAATGTTTTCCATTTGATTGACCAATGATTTATTTGGACCAACTGTCCTATTATTTCCATTCCGTTCGCTTAAGACCATCGTTTGCTCGGTTGAAGAATACCAACAATTTCAGAAAACCAAATCTTAAAAATAATATATTTTGGATTAAGAAAACTTCAAATTTCTGGAAAACTTACAATATTTGCGCGGTTTCAAATAGGATTAATGCACTTAAATTAAGAATAAACATATGCTGGCAATAAGCATTTTAGAGTCACGATTATACAAGAGTCCTTCAAATTTGGAAAAAAAACTTACAATATCTGTTTGACTCCAAATAGGATTGGTGCACTTAAATTAAGTATAAATATATACTTGTAAAAAGCATTTTTGAATTACCACTATCTTAGAGTCTTGTTTGAGGCAAGTTTTTGTCAAAACTTGGAAATCTGTATCCAGTATCGGGCAAATCAGTTCGAAAATATATTGCAAACAATGTTTTCCATTTGATTCACCAATGATTTATTTGGAACAACTCGCCTATTATTTCAATTCCGTTCGCTTAAGACTATCGTTTGCTCAGTTGAAGAATACCAACAATTTCAGAAAGCCAAGTCTTTAAAATAATATATTTTGAAATGAGAAAATTCAAATTTCAGGAAAACTTACAATATTTGCGTGGTTTTAAATAGGATTAATGCACTTAAATTAAGAATAAACATATACTTGCATTAAGCATTTTCGAATCACGATTATCTTAGAGTCTGGATCGGATCTGGATCTGGATCCAATATGGGGCAAATAATTTCTAAAATATATTGCATACAATGTTTTCCACTTGATGACCAATGATTTATTTGGATCAACTGTCATATTCTTTTCATCGTAGATTCCTCTGCGTTCGCTTAAGATTATCGATTACTCAATTGAAAAATTCAAACATTTTTAGAAAGCCAAATCCTGAAAATAATATAAATTCGATTACCAACACGTCAAATTTGAATGAAAAACTTACAATATTTGCTTGGTTTCAAATAGGACAAGTGCATTTAAATTAAGTAAATATTTACTTGGAATAAGCATTTTTTGAATCACGATTATACTAGAGTCTTCTTTCAGGGAGGTTATTGTGGAAACCTGGATCCAATAGAGGATTGATTTATTGATTTATTCTTCTTCTACGAATTAAGTAAATATATACTTGGAATAAGCATGTTTGAATCACGATTATCCTAGAGACTTTGTTAAAAATACATTGTCACGAAATTCATTAAATTAAAATGTGTGAATGTCATGAAGAACGGTAGGAAAAGTGCATTTTCTTTGGAAATACATATTCTGCCCCTATATACGGCATGACGAAGTCCAAAGGAGCCACGGTTTTCTGAGAAATCGATCAGTGGGTTATGATTTTTTTTATCTTTCTGTAGTATTTCTCATCTCTGAAGCCCCATGC
This sequence comes from Pissodes strobi, assembly GCA_016904865.1. Taxonomy (NCBI): domain Eukaryota; kingdom Metazoa; phylum Arthropoda; class Insecta; order Coleoptera; family Curculionidae; genus Pissodes; species Pissodes strobi. The sequence goes on along the minus strand of MU186629.1, from coordinate 27,863 downwards.
TTACATTCAGCATCTTTCCAAAAGGCTTCTAGTCCATAACCTTGTTTATAGAAACTTGAATCATATATAAATTGTATCATAAAGGACGGTAGAAGAAGTCGACTACTTTTGTCAATTTCCGGAAAAAAAAAAACATTTTCTGCCCCTATATCCTGACATGGCGAATTTCAAACGAGCCATTCCGGGAAATCAATTAGTGGGTTACAAAGGATTTTTTTTTTGGTGTAGCATTTATTATCTCTGAAGATTCATGCTGATGCCATATTCAACAGCATGCTTACAATTTGAGCATCGTTCCAAAAATCTACCAGTCCATAAACTTGTTCATGGAAATTTATCAAATTAAAATATGTCAATATTATCAAGGATGGTAGCAGTCGATTTTCTTTTGCAATTTACGGGAAACATATTTTCTATATCTTATATTCAGAAATGCCGAACTTCAAAAGGGCCACGGTTTTCCGGGGTTATACTTTTTTTATCTCTTTGTAGTACTACGCATCACTGAAGCATCTTCCTGATTCCAAATTGAACAACATGCTTATAATTTTAGCAACTCCAAAGCTTAAGCAAATTATCAGAATGGTCGTTAAACTCTAAAGTACTTTTCGGTAATTTTTTTGTGCTAAATGAGTTTTAATTTTGTTTCGTCTTCAAACCGCAGTCGAATTTGTTGAGTTACTTGGTACGAACTATCATAGTTGGAGTAATTTTGCTCCAACTGTGCTGGTTCCCTGGTTAGTGGTACAGTAACGCATTTTTGAAAAGTACAGTGGAGTTTCTTCACTCGTACTACTTTGCCCAATAAACTGATGTTATAAAGTGTTGTCTTAGACATTAAAACATTGCATGAAGAGCTTTTTCTTAAATGATAGTGCTTTTAAGTTCTTTAAGTTTTCTGGGCTTGTTAAGAGGCAGAGCAGTGGTAAGATTTTATATTTATATTCTTTTTGGTCTTGTTGCACCTCATCGCCCGAAACTGCTTTCCCCTCACGGTAAGGAAATCTTCCAAACCCTTGATGCTCTTAGTTCTTTTAAATGATACTTTAGTAACGACAGTAGTCTTTTTATTTGAGATTCACCTCAGTCTTATTAAGAAATTTTAGATTTATATTTTGATTTATAAATCTAAAAGTTCTACCCGCTGCTCTCTAGTGGAGTCTGTGTCACTTATCTGGAACAAACAGATTATCTAATTATTATCTAATTTATTTAAAAATAATTAACAATGTTTAACATGATATTTATATTACATCATTACCTAAAAATTTTAGTTCGAATAATTTTAATATTTCTCCGGAAAAAAAATTCCATGCGATTAACGTATGAAATAAACAACAACATTCAGATATGAAAGGCGAAAATAATTTGCTTGATTACGGTTCTAATTGGCGTTGGTGGACCTCTTCAAGTCATAATAAAAGATAATTTAATTGGTTATTGCATAATGAAATTCCTCTACAATTCGATTTAGGAATTATTAAATACCATCTTCTTGTTTTTACTTTCTAAGAAATTAGAAAAGGCATCAAAATGCTAAAAATTAAGTCGCATAACAACAAGAAAATTATTGACATGGTGTTCTCCACAAACTCACGTTTAACATTTTGGACGTGGGGATTTCTTACTTTATATTTGCAAACGAAATTTAATTTGCCGCTCAACTATGTAAAACAGGAATGCGTGTTCTTACATTCTTCGGAATTAACACAAAAATAGACCAGCGTAATGCTCAGTATTTTTGTATTCTTTTAAATACAAATAATTTATACTTTAAATAAATGTTTTAAAAAATCGAGGTTTAAATTAGATTAGATTAGGAGTCCAAAATATACAAGAATTCTTCAAATTTAATACAGTTGTCTACCTATTATTGTTGTTATTGTTATAAAAAATAAATCGATTTTGGATAATTCTAGAATTTTTCAAATTATTTTGCATGATTGATCCCTCGAGCCACATCAGGTACAGCCGACTTGGATAATGTCAGCCGTCTCAGAGCAGTATTTATCATCCTAAAAAAAATTAAATCGATTTTGGGTAATTCTAGAAATTTTCAAATTACTTTGCATGATTGATCCTGCCTTTGCCTTTGCTAATGGTAATGGTAACATACATGGGCATTAACCCGACCTAAGGAAAACCAAAGTACCTACTCTGAATCCACTTAGGTAACTTCAGTACGCCACGTCGCGGGGGTGGGTCCGACTACAAAGGTCGGTGGCTAAGTCCTACTGGGGACCCAGTCTAGCGGGGTATAACGCTAAACCCATGCCCAGGGATACGGGTGAAGACCACAACGGCGATAAAGGTAGAGAAAATATTCTTTGATACAGCGGATTCGGCGGAAGTGGCAACCCTGCTCTTTAAGAGTTAGTATACGAGCACGGAATCACTTATACAACTCTGAGCCGACACCTTTGATGTTAGTGAAGCCAAATTCTATTTTTCATGGATTCTCATATTTCGAGCATGCGCATTATTCGGTGGAAACGTCAGAATTACAGGGCCACCTAGGCCGTGGACAGAGTCGAACTAGGATCTAATCATAGGCATATAACTAAGTCTATGGATTTAATACACAAAATTCGCGAAAGCAGTCCACGAAAAGCACTACAAACAAAGCCGACTCTCGAACAAACAAGATGGTAGTTTTCGCTTTTCGGTTCCTTTTCAATCAACATACTTTTCCTGTCGTCGCGCATAAAATCAATAATCGAGATCTCATCTGAATACAAGCACAATACAAGCCTGTTGCGTGCCTCGTTTTACGGTTAATTCTCGCCAACACTATCTCTATCTATTTCTCCTTAGAGGCGGTATCTTATTGAAAAAAGACATACATATATGCTGAACTGATGTTTTATTTATAAAGGCAGCGTTCACTCATTGAGCGCAGGCACAAGATAAGAACTCCCAGCTCTCCTATTGGTTGAAGCGCTTGGCTTCAAAGCACGTGGATAGTTGTTTAACTGATTCGGGTATGGTATAAACTCTGTCAATACTGTCATATAGGCTGAAAATGAATGACATTGGAAAGACTTCTGAGCGGAGTTGTAGCAACAGAAAGGTCAGAATATTGCGACACAGAAGGCAATGGAAAACCACTGTGTTATATTTCCCAGGATAATGGGACATGGTTGGAAAACGAACAGGAACGGCTCTTAGTCCCGGGCAAGCCTTCAATTGTCAAAGGGTGCGAAGAATCTCCCGGCCAACCTTGATGATAGGCACCTGGAATGTCAGAAGTATGTTCGAAGGAGGAAAGCTCCATAACACCATACAGGAGATGAAGAGGTTGAACATCGAGATAATGGGAATAAGCGAAATGCGATGGCCAGGAACAGGAGATATCATAGATATGGTATCCTTATCAACATCAGATTAAAGCCCAAAGTTGTCAACTACATACCAAAATCTGACAGAGTCATCATGCTCAAACTGAAGGGAAACATTTTAATATCAATATAATACAAGTATATGCCCCTACCAGTGATAAGGACAATGAAGAGATGGAAGAATTCTACGACCATATAAACGAAATGTTTCGACATACCAAAAACCACGATATTACAATGGTAGTAGGAGACTTCAGTGCTAAAGTTGGACAGGGAAAGGATGAAATTGTTGTTGGTCCGTTTGGTCTTGGACAGAGAAATGAGAGAGGAGACAGATTGGTTCAGTTCTGCAAAGAAAAACAACTAATAGTAACTAACACCTTCTACAAACGGCCGCCACGACGGCTCTACACGTGGAGATCATCTGCAGATAGAATTGGAAATGTCATCAGAAATCAAATAGACTTTATCTTAATTAATCAGAGATTTAGAAACAGCATCCTCTCTGCGAAAACGTATCCCGGCGCTGACATTTACTCTGATCATAGCCTATTGGTATGTTGCTTTCGGGTTAAGCTACAGGCATTAGCCCCTAAAAAACATATGGTGAGATACAATCTTAACCAGCTTAGCGAAACAGCCACAAGAAATCGTGTTCAAAATACTCTCTCTACGGAGATGAATGCTATTCATATTTCAAGGGAAACAGGAATAGAAGACGAATGGAAATCAATAAAACACGCACTCCTCAAAACCAAAGAACTTTTAGTGGAAAACAACTGTAATACACAAACCGGAAAAACATGGATGACTCAGGAGATCCTTGACATGATGGAGGCACGAAGACTGGCTAAAACCAATAATATAGAACTATATTCAAATCTTCATTGATCCATAAGAAATAAAATCAGACAGGCGAAGGGGGAGTGGATGAACAATAGATGTAAAGAAATAGAAGAGAAGACCTCAATAGACGACACGATACGTTCAATGTGCATAAAAAAGTAAAAGAAGCAACCAGCAAGCACAGACAGAGAATTTCCGGAAACATAAAATATCAGGACGGTGACCTGATTTATGAAATGGAAGAAAAATTAGAGGTATGGCAGAATTATATAGAAAATCTATTCAGGGATGAAGATCGCCCCGACAAAATGCCCTTCGAAAATGCACAAGGTCCAGAGATAACTATATCCGAATTTAAATATGCTATCAAAACAACTAAGAGTGGCAGAGCAACGGGTCAAGATAACATACCTGCCGAAATTCTTAAGATCATCGAGGAAAATTGCATCAAAACAGTCACGAACTTGTTTAATTGGATTTACAATACTGGAATTATCCCAGAAGAATGGTTGTTGTCTACTTTTGTCACACTACCCCAAAAGTCCAATGCCCAGTCTTGTGAAGACTTTAGAACAATAAGTCTCATGAGCTATGTGTTAAAGGTATTCCTTAAGTTAGTTCATGCTCGTATATACAAAAAGTGCGATTGAAACATCTCTGACACCCAATTCGGTTTCCGTAATGGCCTTGGAACACACGAAGCTCTTTTCGCAGTACCTGTACAAGTACTTTTCTAACGATGCAGAGACGTCAACTGGGATGTATACGCGTGTTTTATGGATCACACAAAGGCATTTGATAGATAGCAACATGGCAAAATGAAAGAAGTGAGGAATGATGCGAAGGATATGCAGATCATCAGCAACGTTTACTGGGGACAGAGGGCAAATGTACGGATAGAAGAAAAATACTCCGAAACTGTGGAAATTCGTCGTGAGGTGCGGCAGGGATGTGTGTTGTCTCCTCTCCTATTCAACCTTTACTCTGAGATCATATTAAGAAAAGCGTTGGATGGAATACAGAGTGGAATAAAGGTAAATGGGGAAAATATAAACAACATTCGTTACGCCGACGACACAGTCTTGGTGGCGGATAGCATGACTGGCCTGAAAGAACTTGTTAACTCTGTTAATGCGGCCAGTGCGGAATATGGTCTTGAACTTAATGTCAGAAAGACGAAGTACATGTTGATAAGTAAAACCCTCGTACCACGTAGAAAAGATCCCGAACGAAAGAACCGTTTTTAAAATGAGATCACTCCTAACAAGCAAAGATCTCAGTTTAGATCTTAAAAAACGTATAGTTCATAGCTACGTATATTCAGTGCTATTGTATGGTGTGGAAAGCTGGACAATTTCGGATGCCATTGCAACACGTTTTTCTGATTGAATCCAAAATGAAAGTAAATATTTTTTTCCAATTAATTAAAAAGGAACCTAGCCCGCTCTAGCCAACTAAACGGAAAAAGCTCTGCTGGTGTTGTGCAGGGTGGCTAGGTCAGCTCATAAAATCAACCGGTACTTAATTTCAAACCAACAAGAAAACGAGAATATAGGCGGGATTATAATCAATTAACTTAACATATCAAGAAAACACAATTTAAAAATTTAAGGAACAATATATTGGCTACTAAGTTCTTTTTTTTTAATATAGCAACAATTTACAGTAAAATTTTTCGATTTCCAAAGACCAAGGAAGGTCTGATGACTATTAACGAAATTGATAAATAGAGTACAATATGGAGATTGTACGGAGACCAATTCGGTTGTTAATACTCGCTTCTTACTAAATACTACTTATCGAAGTGATCACTTGACGTTAACTAAGCTAATTACAATGAGGTATGCGTGCGCTAATAGCTGCACTTCTTTAGATGATAATATGCATCAATTCACTGCCACAATAATTAAATCAAAAGAATCGACAAATCAATAAAAGAGCAAAACTAGAATAAAGCTATTGAAGGCGTGGCTGTCGATGCTTCATTCATATTATAGAGATAAAATTCAGAGCGGTTATATCACTCGACTAATGAATGAAAAGAATAAAATTATTGAGCCAACGCTTGACTTTTATTAAAAAGAGAGGAAATTCAGAGCAATCATATTAACTGGTCCGATAAACCAGTGAATAAATGGAAATAAAATTAATGAGCTCTCTCGGAGCTTGGCGGTCAATGCTTGATTTATATTAAAGGAGAAAAACTAAGAGCGATTATATTAAACATATAAACAAACGAATCAAACAACGATAAAGCTTCGGTACAATACCCCAAATCCGGTCGTCGGGCACTTATAGATACCTCAGGTACTGCCTCTCGATGGTCCCGAGGGAAGATCTAGCCGAGGTCTCGATAGATTGGTGTCGAGATTGGATGATAAGTGCTGCTGGTAAAGCCTGCTTCCAACCCAATAGAACAGGGTGATTCTAGCTGCTAAAGGTAGTGGCCTGCAGGTAAGCGTGGTGGCCCTCCGGGGAAAAGGTTGTAACCCTCCGGAAAAAGGTGGTGGCCCTACGGAAAAAGCCCTCGATCGTGTGTGTGAGGGCTAACGATGAGAGATTCGACGGGCTCGATCTTATATGACGGACGTGGAAAGCCGCTAATACAGCAGTATTCAGATTCCGATTAATCGGTCGTGTCAAAACACAAATAGAAAATCAACACAATATATCCCCAAAGAAAGGGTAGAATTGAATCACAATAAAATGTTGAGTCTCTAACTGCACTAGCAGAAGTATGCAGAAGCAACTCTCGATCGTTTTCGTCAATTGTCCTTTGCTTACGTCCGATTAAGAAGTAGGGTTGGACTGAAACAAGCCGAGCGATTTCGATACGGGGAATAATTCCAAGACAATAAACGCCTTAATTCTCGTTTATTAGGATGATAAACGACGGCGGAAGCCACGAATAGTGAGCTAAAATTACATTTTTCAAGAAATGCTAGGAAATACTCTTACGAGAATGATAAACCTTCAAAAATCTAAATCGAGAGCGGCAAACACGGATTCATAGCCCATCCCTATTATTTGGAGAGAACCTCACAAAAACTACGGTCTGCCGTATAAAGCCATAAATATATTTAAAGCAGAGGCCCAAAAACGATATAACGATCTTCAGAAATGGCAGCCGGTAATTGGTGCTCCACAACCAAAGGGTTCCCAAAAGGTTATAAAATATGCCAACAAAATTAAAATATGGATCAACAAGTCAAATGCAGCGTATTTGCAGGCTAACAGGATTCTTAAAAATATAAATCGGTTCGTTGACCGTTCCACGGTAATGTAATACAAATCAAGTCAAGCTATCTTAATAACAATGTGCCGCGCTTGTCAACTAAAATAAATATAGTCACCACATCCGGAACGGCTAAGGCAACGGAAGAAGAGGATTGATCCTTCGACCCACATCAGGTACCGGGCCGGTACGGCTTACTTGTCCCATAAAAAAACGCTCAGAGCAATAATTTGGGTTAGTATCGAAAAAAAATGATTTTAGAAAATCCTAAAAATGTTTAAGTAATTTTGGGGCATCGACCCCATTGACCACATCAAGTACGGCTTACAACTACACAATGAAAAACATTCAGAGCAATAATTTACGACTTATAGCAAAATGTCCTATATCGACATCATCGACATAAAAATCGAATGCCACCTTAGGCCGCGTGACACCTGAATATAGGCAACCAGTTAAATGGAATTGGTTGCCTATATTCTGGCGTTAGAAAGAATACGTTTTACACTAACGGTTACGGACGGCCTGCAAAACACATTCCCGTCACAGATACCGCCTGACGTGCGTTGTTTAATGTTTACTTTTGTAACGTTTGCATTAGAATGTCTAATATTACACCTCACGCTTAGCCCTCCGCTCGCTTCGCTCGCTACACGGGCGCAACGGACAAAAACTGCCCAAAATCAACCCAAGGCATACTCAAAATCAAGAAATTTTTTTTACAAATATAACCTCATGAAAATAAAAAAAAAACACAATCGGGAATCGTACTCGGGAGGCCGAACCAGAGGTCTAGCTTCTTAACTACTGAAGCAATTCATTGCATCGTAAAGACATAGGTAAAATAGGAACGCAATCTAACGAAAACATCCGACGCCTTCCGACAAGTCGGGAATGTATTTTGCAAGCTGTCTTTAACCGCTAGTCGTTTTACAAGGAAGCGCTGAAGTAGACTGCGCATGGTTATGATGTCACATTCGGGTTTCACACTTTCGTCCATTTTCCCGAGATTTACCCTCATACCGTCGCGTAAGATGTTTACACATCATTAAAGGTCTTTGATTAGCTGTGAACAGCCATGTTGAATACTCTAACTTGCCCTACCCCTACCATCTAAAGATGAGGAACTTGTCGAAATCTTTCTGGCAGTTGACATACAACGTTGCCGATTGAACTTCCTAAGCGTAGAAACCAAGAGAATCAGGACTTTTGAGCTGTGCCCTTTATCAAATTATAAAAACATAATATTCTTGTTCAACTGTAAAAGCAATCATATTTAGTTGACGCCAGAGAGTCCACTGCTAAAATTAAATTTATCGATCTCAAATTTAAAACGCATAATTTTGCATGTTTATGCTTGGAAATCACGCGATATTCTTGTCTCGTTTACTTTTCGCTACGATGTCCCTCGGTAGAACATGCCAGTATTTGGGTAAGTTAACTTTTAAATATATTAATCAGGCATAATCTTACAATAAGTATTTATATAACAAGCATGCGATGCACCTTTAACGATTATGATCAGTTACACGCTGATCAATTGGATAATCAGCAAAGTACTTGTTTCAGCTTCAATTGAGAATCTTGGAAAACGTAGGTATATTTGGTCGCATGAAAATCGGGCAGTGGTGACGCTAAAAACATCGATTGTCTGCTTTTATTCCATCCAAAATAGAAACAGCAGAGTTAGCAAACAAAAATGACATCTCACAAGTTTGTCACTAGAAAATGTAATCCTGCCAATTCAGAAATTCAAAAAACAATGGAACTAAACAGATTGACAACATTACTACTTTACAATTAAACAGCATGAAATCACTAACATTAGGCAATAACCACACGTTCTCGCTTTCAGATGGACGAGCACCAAGAAGTGGACGTGACCACATCGCTTAGGAGCGAACTGGCAGCGCTGCAATATAAACGAGACCGACTGACTCAGGAGGTAGAAGATATGAGGTCGCAGCTCAGAACTAGGGACCAGCGATGCCTGGAGCTACAGGTGGAAGCGGATCAGTTGAGGGAACAGGCGGCTAGACAGAACGCCATCATATGTTCGTTGAAGAAAAGAGTGCACGAGCTGGAAGAAAGAGAACGGAACTTGTTTGCCGCACAAGGAAGGAACGAGATCGCTTTGCAGACGGCCCAGCGGGATATTCGGTGAGATTAACAGTTTCTTTCAATATTATGTACCTTGAACTTTGAAGCAGAAATTCGTTTGTCTTTTCCCATTTTTGCTCATGTAATGACTCAATGGTATTTGTTTTACAGATTTGATATAATTTGATACATTTTATAGATATAATGAAGAAAAAGCGAAGGAGTTAGAGGCTAAAGCTAGACACTTAGAGATAGAGCTCAGCGCCGAAGAACAAAAGAAAGAATCTGCCAGGTCACAGTTCCAAGATTTCGTCAGGCGACTATCGGTGGCTCTAGGCACTGACGTTGTGGATAGTTCCAATATAACTCCCGAGGCGTTAGTTCATAAAGCTTCGGAGTTGGTTCAGGTGAGTTTGCATCGATATTCGAAAACTAAATTACTGGAGTGGCAAAGAAGATAAATGGTAATTGATGGTTAAGCAGCTTAGTCGTAGTAGGTGGGCGGAGTGACACAGAATTAGGATGCGTTCTGCTAACTAGAACTAGACAGAGTTAAGAGATTTCCTGCGCAATTTCCCTTAAAGATATCAGAAGTTAAAAATAATGGTATCTTTCTAACGCCTAACAATAAAGCACTTCTATAAAGCTCATTACTGAAACTTGCCTAATGCGAGGCCCTAGAACTCTCCTAAGATACCTACTAATGGTTAAAAGTTTAAGTGAGTTTGGTGCACCATTGCTAGATATCACAATAAGAATATTATCACAAAGAAAATAAATTATTGTCACTAATACGAAGATGCTTTAACGTTTTACAACGATGCACAGAAATTAACCAAGATACTTTCTAATGCTAGTAGTTATTTTAGGAGAGTTCTCATGCTTCGGTCTCCCGGTACGTATTGTGTCGCGCCCCAGAAAACTACCTGTCTAAAGGGGCCTCGACTCCTTGGGAACAAAGGTGTATTAAGGAAAACATCAAATGTCACCTTTACTCTTTGTTGTGGTCCTGCAGGAGTTATACCACAAATACGGCGCAGTCAAAGCACAAATCCAATTTCCAAACATCCAACCTGCAATCTTCGGATACAGAAACTCTCGATCACGACCAAAAAACTACCAAAAACTGATTATTTTTTATTGAATTTTACTGATATTAACATTATAATATGACATTTTTTTCTCTTTTTTAAGACAAATCTAGTGTCTCTACCTGCGGACCTGAACTTATTTCAATTATCTAAAAACATGTTATGTTACAAATTTAAACATTGAGCCATTGGGCTCTGACATCCTTCCACCTGAGACACTTTCAACATCTAATCAGGTGTCTCATAACTACCCATTTGTTAAGAGACATTAAATTTTAAGAACAAGACAAAATATTAACATATGTACAATTACTACATTTAACATACAAAGTTCACTTATTCTAGAAAACGTCTCGGCTTCTTGGTGGGTCGTCCACTACGAGTGACCCCACTTACACCAACCTGTTACTCTGCTTTTGGTTTGCACTCCCGCACTACCCGTTTCAGGTACCGAATTGTCTTCTGACTTTTGCACTTTAAGACGATCAATGAAGTCTTCGTTAGGGTCTTCATCTTCAGGTATTTCTCGCAGAAGCTTCACGGGTACTTCGTTGGCTGGAAGATCAGGAATCCCATCAGGAACACCCTCTTCTGCAGAAACACATTCTAGTGGGAACAACCGTTGTATAGGTCTTAGCAACAGACCTTGGAGGTAATCAGCTTCACTAAACGCACTTGATTATCGCTTCCCATTATAAGTTCCGATATTCTTCCTAAAGGTCAATCCAAACGTTTCTGGATGTCGTTACCTATTAAAACTATCTCTCCCAACTTTATTTCTCATCCGGACGTCCCATTTTGAAAATACTTCGGCTGTCCCAAATATTCGATACGGAACCTATTTCTTAACTCATCCCGCAACTTCCTCATATGAGTAACCCGTCTACACAGCGTTTCACCATCTACTGAAACCAAATCAGCTACGCCGTTTTCAGGTCTTTCTTGAAGAGACAACATGGGACTGAGAGGTTCTAGTTTTGCAGAATCTGTAGGCACATAAGTCAATGGTCGAGAATTAATCACCATTTCAGAGTCGCACAGAATGGTTACCAACTCTTCATAATTCAAGCAGGTGCGTCCAAGAGTCTTGCGAAGGAGTTTCTTCATAACACCAACCAAACGTTCCCAGAACCCACCCCACCAAGATGCTGTAGGGGGGTTAAATCGCCAAGTAACCTTTCCACACTGCTTTCAGTAGTAATTTTGTCCCAATCTAAGCATTATTTGCACCTACAAAGTTCGTCCCATTGTCACTGTATACAGTTGTTGGCCTCCTACGTCTTGAAATGAACCGGCGTAATGCCTGCATAAAATTAACAGCTGACAATGAGGTACAAAGCTCAAAATGCACCGCACGGTAAACAGCGCATGTGAAAAGGCAAACCCAAGCCTTTTCACCACCTTTGAAATGTAACGGACCGGCAAAGTCTACGCCAGTAACCTCAAACACGGTTGCATCTCGCACACGATCCAGGGGCAATGGAGGTACACTTGAGCTGAAAGATTTACCACTGTATCTCATACTGTTCACCTGGATATTACAAACTTGATAGCGCGCCTTCCCCCTAAAATCCAAAAGGTTTCGCGCAAAATACAGATAAGTGCTTGAATCCCAACATGACAGTTTTTCTCATGAGTGTCAAAAATAAGGTTCTTCACTATTGGGTGTTTTGCGGGCAACAAAGCTGGGAATCGAAAAGGTTCGCCATCGTCTCTGGAACTTATTCTTGTCTTCAGACGAATGATCCCATCCTGATCCGTGAATGGTTTTAAAGTCGCAAATTTCTTGTCTTCTTTTCCTTAAAAGCTTTCTTTTTGCCCTAGCTCCAAAGTAAAAACGTCAGCCTTGTTTATCTCGTTCATTCCAAGTTCTCCTCTATACTTTTTCTGTGGGTTACGTATGTTGTGTAAAAATCTGAACATCCATGCAATCATACGAAAACCTTTTATATACTTGGAGAAGTAATTTAAATGCCCATTTTCAGAAGACATGCTCGTAGTATCGGTACTGAGCAACTTTCCCTTCTTTTCAAGGTTAATTTCCTCCTCATTATATGTAATATCTTCTTGAGGCCAATGATCTGAGTCCTGATATAACCATGCAAGTCCCTCCCACCATTTTGATTGCAAAAGCTGATTGGCCAAACATCCCCGTGATGGTAGGTCACCTGGATTCATTGCTCCCGGTAGATGGCTCCATTTGTTAACAGATGTATATTTCCTTATTTCTGAAACGCGATTTTATACGAAGGGCTTCCAGACTTCGCTTCCCGTAATCCTGGAAAGCACAGTGGATGAGTCAGTCCAAAAAAAACAATAATCGACCTCTACTTCTAAACCCTCTTTCACCAAGGTACACGACCTGGAACCAATCAGAGCAGCCATCAATTCTAATCTCGGAATGGTCAGCTTGCGAATCGGTGCAACTCGACTTTTGCAGTCACCAGAAATTTGATTATCACGCATGCTTCTTAAAAATACAACGGCTGCATCAGCGTGCTGACTCGCATCAACAAAAGTGTGAAGACTTAAGTGCTTTGATTCATTTATACCTGCAAATATCCATCTAGGTATTTTTATATCCAGTAAAAACTTCAGATCTTGGATCCATCCATAGAAAACTTGTTGAATCTCTTTATCAACCGGGGCATCCCAAGGTAGCTTCTTTTCCTAAGTTTTCTGTAACAACAACTTTGAGTTTAAAGTTGTAGGACTTGTAAAACCAATTGGATCAAATATCCTTTGTGCTAACGATAACATTTTCCTCTTAGTAATAGTTTCGGCCATTAATTTATCCAGATCCTTTAAACATTCTGGACTAATACCTATCATGTCAGTTTCAGTGTTCCAGATCAATCCCAACAAAGCAGTAGTTTGAAGTATTTCACTGGTCTTACTTAACTTGATGTGAAAACTCCCGCCGTCGAAGATCGAATTTGGCTTCTGCCATCACCATAGTTGAATCCTGGATAAAATCTTTTAACGTTTCTTCGTCTTGAACACTTGTCACACAGTTATCAACATAAAAGCTCTTTGATAGTCTCAGTAAGTTCTCTCTATTATAAGGTCCATTTCCTTGACAGTTTTCCAAAGCCTTATAAAGTGCCTGCGTCCAGTATACAATTTCTCTGCAACATCAGCACCAATTGACATCTCTATCGGGGCTGCATCATGACAATCACTAAGCACATCGTTAAGTTTCTTTAATTCCTCCATCCAAGAACCTTTAAAAACTGGAGGAACATCAAAGCAAATGACGAGTTGTGATGAAGCCTCACAAGTACAACGGTATTTATCAAAACTCAATTTGACATCAAATAAGTCATGAACTAGTTGAGAAGTAGTTCCCCCAAATAAACAATGCTTTATTGTGGTCTGACGTTTGGACTGATAACCTAACACCTGGGCAGTGCTATTTAAAATATAAGTATTTTGGAACCCTGTGTCTATCAAAGCTCGAATGATGCGACATCCATTGATACCTGATATAGTTACTTTCAGCGTTTGGAGGAACACATGGCTAGAAGTACCGTTTGTGCATGAAAGCATTTCCACAGAATCCTGAGCAGCCTTTGTTATTAGTTCTACCTTTTCTGCAGGCAAACTAGGACACATTAAAACTATATGATTTTTGCCACACACTATACATCTTACCCGAGCTCTACATTTACGACTTTGATGCCCGAGCTTCAAGCAACGAAAGCAAACCCTCTTTGCCGGCACAATTTCCTGCCTCTTCTCTTTAGATAGATTCTGAACTTTGAAACAGCTGGTGCTATCATGATTATTATCACAAAAAATACATTTTGAGAAACTAGCGGATTGTTCAATATTAACCAAACCGATGGCGGTAGAGACTTCCTGCTCCGAGCAACCTGTGATCTTCTTTTTTGCTCCCACCTTCTCATGACTGAAAATCTTGAATGCTTACATGTTGTTACGTACCCGGGTCGATTCAACATAGTTGAATCAGATAAGTAAAATTGTGCTTTGTCTTTATTTTGCCAATGATCGTCAAAATAGATTAACAAGAAAAACCAAGCCCTACGTTGTGTTATTATTATATCTTGCACAATTTTACTCACTCATTATGCGCTTCAACGGAACACCATTAGGGAAACTTGAGGGAAAGGTGCGTCATGTAAATGAAACCACAGATTCCCAATACACCTAATTTATTAAAGAAAAGCGTGCCGGCAAAGAAACCCTCGATCTAAATTCCTAAACCGAATTATGCTGTATAATCTATTAGTATTATAATTAATTAAATTACTGTCTCCCGTACCACAATTTGTAGTTCTACAATTGTAACAAAACATTTAAAACTGAAGAGATAGCTTTCCGGTCGGGAATTGAACCCGAGTCTCCCGCGTGCCAGACGCGGATGTGATAACCACTATACTACCGAAAAGGGGTGTTAGTCAGCCAGACGCCGCTGGAGGGTACTGAGGTCCTGGTTACGGAGGCTACTCAGCTAAAGTTGAAATTAGGGCCAATATCTCTAGAATGATCATTACATTTATAACTAGGATATTCTCCCGTCAGGGTAGAAAAATGTAATTTCACAAAAGCTCTTACTTGCAATCACAGTCGTACTAAAACCAAAATTCCAGCACGAAAAGACAGCAAACATTACATTTTTGTTTTCATTGTTATGCCATCAAATATTAATTATCAATGATAATAGAAGAAATATTTATGCAAATTATGTTAATAACAATATCAAAATATATACACATGTGATGCCATCAAATATTAATTATCAATGATAATAGAAGAAATATTTATGCAAATTAAATTAATAACAATATTATAAGTTTCATTTTACCGATTTGTAATGACATATTGCAACACAGAAGCAATTCACCAAAATAAACCGTACACGCCGCTGGCTTCTGACTCTCTATTTTCCGTTCTCGAGCAATACCTTTCGGATATCCTCCAAAAAACCTCGCAAAAACTCGACTTCAATTTATGACTTTATTTATCTTTTACATATATAAAGGGTGTCTCAAAATATACACATATATAGGGTGTCTCAAAAATGAATGTATCAGGTCTAATGAAATAGTATCTCATCTTGTTCCAAGTCCCTTCATAAAACCAAACTGTGTTGGCGATATCTGTTCTTCACAGAGTTTGCACAATCTCCGATGTATGATTTTTAACAATAATTGTAATAAGTGACTCATAAGGCTTATTGTTCTGTAGTCACTGCACTTTTTGGCCTTCCGCTTCTTTGGGAGAACCATAAACTCCGATCTCAACCATTCTTTGGGTATTTTTCCACTGTTGTATATTTCATTGAATATGATAGTTAGTTATTTTTTGAAATCCTCATCAAAAAGTTGCACCTCATCTGGACCAGCCGCTTTTCCATCCATGAGGTATTGCTGCCTCAACTTCGTCTAAAAGGATTTCCGATCCTGTTATGTAATTTGTTATTTGTTGTTCTGTTCTTGTATCTGAGAACAATTCTTTCACGTAATCCTTCCATGTTGATTTTATTTGTTCGATGTCTACAATTATTTCGCCTCGTTCATTTTCCATTTTCCTATTGATTTCTTCTTGAATTTTCCTGTTATTTCCTTGAACTTCTTATATACACCAAATTTGTCGGATTTTGATTGTGCTATTTCAATCTCTTTGCACTTGTCTTTGAGTTCTTCTTTTGCTTCTCTGATTTTTCTCCTAATCTGGTTGTTGATGGATCTATATCTTATCATCTATCATTATTTATTTCGGTCTTCCTTCTTTCTTCCATTAATTTCAGTATCTCTTCATTCATCCAGAGTTTTCTTTTGTCTATATTTGCTATTAGTATCTCTTTCTTTATTGTTTTTGTGACTTTGACTATTTTCTCTATTTTTTCCTCGACTTCTGAGCTGTTTTTTACATCCAGTAAGGCGTTACTTATTAGGTTCATGGCCTGAGTTCTTACCTCTGGTTCATTGATCTTTCTTCTATCATAAGTGGTTGTGCTTTGTTTTACTTTCAGTTTCTTCCATTGTACTCTAAATTCTGCTACCAATAAATTGTGATCAGAGTCTATGTCCTCTCCCGGATAAGTTTTGGCCATTTTACAGCTGTTTCTATATCTTTGATTAACTATTATGTAGTCGATTTGGTTTCGTATGATTGTACCATCTTTTCCATCTTTTGGGGATTTCCAGGTATATAATCTGCCCGGAGGCATCTCGAAAAATGTGTTCATTATATCCAAATCGTTTTCGCCTGCAAAAGTACAAAGTTTTTCTCCACATGCATTTCTTACTCCAAGCCCATGGGGTCCAATATGGTTTCCTGCTCTTCCTCTTCCCACTTTTGCATTAAAATCACCCATCATTATAAGCAGTTCTTTTTTAGGGATTTTTCTGACGGGGGTATCTAAGATACCTACTAACGGTTAAAAGTTTAAGTCAGTTTGGGTTATTATTACTAATACGAAGATGCTTTAACGTTTCACAACGATGCACAGAAACCATGATACTTTCTAATGCTGGTAGTTATTTTAGGAGAGTTCTCATGCTTCGGTCTTCCGGTAGGTATTGTATAACCAAGTTTATGAAATCATAAAGAAATGCACACTTGGGCTGTCTTATTATCCATTTTTGAAATACATAACACTTAAGCAGATTAACTATATTGGGCAATGTTTTGAGTGACCGCCTGGCAGCACTCCTAAGAGTAAGTGCCCAACTAACAGTCCAGACTTAACCAGGAGAGTTTTGCACCTAATAATGCACCAGTTTATAGAGAAGGACATAATTATTATTTATTAAAAATATTACATTATACATAGGCTCATTAGTTATCGAGTTTTCAAGTAGCCCGTGTAATTATCGAGTTTTGAAAAACCGCAAAGAATTGTCCATAGTGTGTCTCTTTAACTTATCGCGTTTTCATGAATCTGACACCACCTGTAGATCGGGCATTGAATTTTCGTCCGAAATCCATGTATAACTCAATTTCACTCACTTATCGAGTTTTAAAAAAACGGTCCTCAATTAGACGTACCTACATTCGTTCATTTTGGTTTGGTTCTGTTAACTCTGGTTTGTTCTGTCTGGCCTTTATTAGATAGCCAGCAAATATATAATATATGAAATTTGGATTTAAAGTCAGCCCAAACTAACCCAAAAATGCATTTTTTCAATTGTTAACATATAAGGAACATGCGAATATGGCTCCAGAATATGGAAATATTACTAGTGACAGTATGGCATAAACATTATTGTTAGTATAGTTGACCTATTTAATTGTATCACCTCTTTTGGTTTAATTAATTTGTAATATTTAACTCTTTATTAGTTTATAAGATTTGTATCTTAAATGACTGAACTATTATGAGAATAGCGACTCAGTCTACTGCATAATATAGAATTATACATATATTCACTTTAATCGAATTTTACTTTTGAACTTTTGTTTAACTGTTTATTATATTATAAGATTTGTAGCTGAAATGACTGGACTAATACGAGAATAGTGACTCAGGCTATACCTTTTTAACCGAATTCAGTACTAAGTTGGCTTCCCGATCACTTATTCACTGGCTTACTTTAAACTCGACAATAGTAAATTTTAAATCGAGTTACTGTTTAACTGGGAAATGGATCATAATAATATACTTCTTAACTTGTATTTTGTCGGACGTTCTATCGTGCTTTATCTCATGATTACATGTATGGAAATCTCCTGGCCCTGTACTTGAAATTAGAATGATTCTCAACAATACAGACTAAAATATGAAAATAGTTGCTTTGGTTTGAACTTTTGGGTAGACTACTTGCTCCTACGAGAAAGAGGTGATTAGAACAAGTGCCTAAATTATATACAGTCATTTTTGTATTTCGTAGGAAACATCTAGACTGAGAAGCAAGGCCCACAATATAAACGATACACTTGGATCAGTGGAAATAGATTTAAGAACATGTCGAGAAAACTATGACAGAGCTATTTCGGACAAGGAGTGTCTTCAAAGACAGTCTGCAACACAGGTAAGTTACTGGTACAAGAACTTAGAAGGGATTGATGAACGTGGCGCTACTTCCAGCAACAAGTGGAAAGCATCTGCCTTTTTAAGGTTTGTCTAAGGTCTAAAATGAATATATAGTAAGGTTACACTGCCAATCAAATGTGTATTTAATAACTAACTAACGAAATCGACTGCTTGGAAAAAGCTTGCAACATTGAGTCTTCTCCTCCTAATAACATCATTTAATCCATTTATCAAGAGACCTCATGAAATTGGAAGACTTAAGCCTTCCTTCTCCTTCAATTATTCACAAACAATAGATGTGCTTTTCAAAAGACATATTTGCTCAGATTTTAGAAATAGATCGACTCAGACAGGAAAAAGAAGCTATCGAAATGCAGCATCGGGTAACGGAAAGAGAGCTAAGCGAACTGAAAGAGAAACTGTCGATATCCAATAGGAGTTTGGGATCTGCCAGTGGAAATATTGCCCAGCAAGAGTCTATGATATGTCAACTAAGAGGTAAAATAAAAGATTAAATTAACAAAAGTGAATTTGCATTCGAATGAAAACTTTGGAATAAAATTAGTAATATTCTATTATTCTATGTCGGCAATAGTAGGTATGTGGAAGGTCACTGCCACATACTGCTACAGCCAGTTACGATGAATTTCGTTAATAATACTGTATAAGTAGATACTCAAATATTCTCTAATTAATGTTTTTCCCATGGGGATGAAAGTCGTAGAACTCCCCTAAGATATCTACTAAAAAAGAAAGACAATAGACGTCTTTATTGGACACTACAACGTGCAAAGAATAATGCACACTAACCCGAACTAACCTAAAACTAACCCAAAGAAAATAAATCATTATTACTGGTGCAAAGGTGCCTAAAAACCTTCTAAGGTTCTAAGGTTAGTAGATATCTTAAGAGAGTTCTGTGTCCCGGTACGCACTGTATATCAGATTTTATGACGTCATGACGAAACGCCGACGTGGACTAGCTTGTTTTCTGTGGGTTATTTAAGCTCATTTTTTATATTACGCCTTCTTAAGGGTGCTATTACTCTGTCTACTTGCATATTTTAAAACTCTTTTTGGAAACTTGCTACAACCAGTTATGCTGCATCTCTTTGATAATACTGTATAAGTAGATACTCAAGCCTTTCCTAATTAATGTTTTTTCCTATGGGGACGAAAGTCCTAGAACTCCCCTAAGATATTTACTAAAGTAGAAAGGGAGGTAACAGACGTCGTCATTGGACACCAAAACGTGCAAAGAGTAAAGTAATACACTTTCCCAAAGAAAATCTATCATTATTACTGATGCATAGGTGTGGTAGCTGATGCCTAAACACCGACCGAATCCTTCTAACGTTAGTAGATATCTTAAGAGAGTTCCGGGTCTCTGTGTCCTGGTACGCACCGTATATCCGCATATACTACGCCATCTTAAGGGTGCCATAACTCTGTCTACTTGCATTTTTGCAAAACTCAATTTGGAAATTTGCTGGGGTACCGCTTGTCAGAATTATTGAGAGTGTTCAGCTAATAATCCAGACTTAGCTTAGGAATGTCTGATTAATAGATCTGCCCCTATTTTTTCCTAGATATCTAAACAACATTAAAAGACAGGGGAGGGGGGGGGGGTATTAACAAAGCTAAAATAAATAAATATTGTTATTTTCCAGACGAAATTAAACTGAGGGATGACAAAATTCAACGGTTACAGTCGGAGCAGAAACATACTTTAGAATCCTTGGCTATTCAACTAAGCACCCCTACAAGGTTTGTGGATTCGATTGAAGTGGCAATTAAGGAAAAAGTTCATGAGCTTGTCTCGGAGAATAAGGAAAAATCCGCGGTAAGTATCAAAAAAACATGATTATGGGCGAATATGTTCCTTTTAGTCTTCAATCTCGATTAATTTCCCATTTTCAACAAATTGCATCAAAAGCAACTGTTTACGGAAGAGCTGGATGCGGATGCTTCTTGTGATGATGTGTGTTTGATGATGATTATGAAATTATGCATTGTAGAGTTTGTTGTAAAAACGCCCTTTACTTAATCGCATTTAATTAAGCACGCCACTGGATAAAATTGCATGCCGCGTACGAATGCACAATGTGGAATGTGGCAGTTAACGTTCCATAATTCTAGAATCAGCCGTTTGGCCAACCGTCGTCATCCCAACCGACTCGATCGGGTGGAAATTTCCACCCGTAAGCGGCAAGCGCGTCGCTAGAATTAATATTAAGTTTTAAGTTTAGTTGCCGTTCAGCTCCCGAGAAGGAAAGAAGTGAGAGACCACCTTAGGCCAGCGTCAACGTGGATCTTCAAGAATCCTAAAGGGACGAGCAACTCATCCATTTAGCCCCTAGCCCCATATCTCTAAGGAATTTATGAGATTTTTCGGCATTTTTGGCCACTAGAGACTTAGCCGATTTTTCGACATCTCGAAAAAGATAGGGCTGTAAAAGCTCACGGACGAGCGAAAAGGGTCTTGAAGCAAAGGAAAAGGCATTCTAGGACCAGCACTCTCAACTGGTACCGAATCAGCCTTCTACCGAATTTATTGAGTTTTTCCGAGTTTTTGGAACTTCAGGACTTGAAGAAATTTCGGAGAAAAAATTTTTTGAAGACAAAAGTTAAGTACTTGAAGAGGCCTTGTCAAGCGGCCGAGTACCAACAATTCATCGAGACCTTCAACTGTAGTGCGCACCCTACAGCAACACCCCGCGAAAAAGGTTAGTTGCGAGCACCTTGAGTCAGCCTACTGGTTTGGGTTAGACATTCACGTATGTGCCTCTCTGGTCCTCAATACTAGTCGTAGTTAAACATTGGGCGAGAGTAAAGCGCGTCGACGGCCAGTTCGGTTTCGAGAACTGGAGAGCCCCCTGACTCCCCCATACTTTACCTACTCGGCCTACGGGTGAAAAGCGAAAAGGCATAGGAGCCGAAAAAAGAAAATAAGGCTTCACCTAAAAAATTCGGGCGCGTTCAAACAGTGATAAGTTAGCCAAGTTCGTTCGGGAGATAGCGAAGTTATACTGTTGCGACTGGAGCTATCTCAAAAGAAGAATCAAAGGCTATTTATCACTAGTTCGTATACCATACAAAACCAGCACGGTCTCTGAACTGAGAGTCGTGTCCGGGGAGTAGTTTGGTCTAGATACACATATAACACATTATATCCCCAAAAAGTCCCCCCTGACCCCCTGAATTACACAAAACCTCTGTCAGAAAACTGTCGAGCAGCATCTGACAAGTTGCCAGGGATTGGCATACAATACATAGCAAACACCCCCCAAAAATCCCCAAGAAACCACGATTTTTTAAAAGGCCTCCTCGAGCAACTTCCGTACGACCCCTCTTAAGGTAATCGATACCAAAAACTCGAAAATAGCGTCCGACGCCCTCAAAAGACGATTTTTGTGCGATCCTTGTTAAAATTCGTAGGGATCCGGCTTCTTAGAAACCTTAAGACTCCAAACGCGTTTTGAAAATCTCGCGTGCGGAGCGAGAAGTCCCAAAAAACTAAAGACATTAATACGTGTTAGATATTAATTAAAATATCTTAAGTTCTTAGTTAATAATTGTTCATTAGAGAAAAAATCAAATAAAACCTGTTATACCAAAAATACTAGATTAAGAGTTAAACTCTCCTAGTACATGTATAAGGCTTATCCAGTGAATTGGGGCACATTTTAAGCTATCACTTGACGTAGGGATTTATCAGGATTTTATTTCAACTATACAGTGTGTCCCAATTGTTCAAATTGGTAATCATTCGAATTACTGATTTTTGTATAAGGCTTAGCCAAGATTAGGAGATAGGATTAGGTTAGGGTCGTAGATATTTTGTGTGACAACTACTGACGACTACCTTTTGACAATCCTCCCCCCTGCTAAGCCCTTCTGGCACTTTGTAAAGACTTGCTATAAGGATTCAAGTCAAAATTTAAATTTTATACATTGACATACGAAAAGACGAATAACTCAAAAGTTAGTCAAAAATAAAATAAATTTAAAAGCATCCCCTGCCAGTAGACCCCCCTGGGAATCTTTCCCCACTACCGTTATTCTTCAAAGCATTTGATTAACAACGTTTCGGCCTCCTAAGGGAGAAAGTAAGTCGAAGTTCTGTTTTTACTTTAATTTAAACTTTTGAGTTAATTTTGTAGTCCCCATATACAGGGTGACTCTTAGAATCAAGTGGAACTCCTATACGTCTATAGGGTGTTCTAAATTTCTTGCCCAAAACAGATTTATTGCCCACTAACCTTGTGTTGTATTTAATTCAGCCTTCTGCTGACAGACGTTCTGTGGTGGCTGCTATCTACAATTTCCCTTGGATAGCGGGGAAGGCTTTGGTGGGCCCACCTTCGTTCCCCCCGGACTGACAGTGAGATCAATTTACGGGTTGAACGTTGTCTAAGAACTCTATGAAATAGCGAGTAGTCGACTCGATAACGACTTGGCATCCCGTGAAAAAACATAGACATAAATAATTGTAATATAAAAAAATGACTTTCCGAACCCCTCAGTCGACGGCAACCGCGCACCAAAAGCCCCCGAGTGTGGATGTGCTCTTGGTGCTAGAACTGAATAGAGATAGGTCAAAGGAACAGACAGCGTTAACCCAGAGTCCCCCGCTGACTTCTAGCGAGTATATTGGGGACCCTGAGGAATTTATATTAGACCTGGAAGCGGCCTTTGGGTATCACAGGGAATCTGTTCCTAAATTCACACTTAATAAATATAATGGGGAAGCTGAAATCGAGGCGGGGCTCCACATAGGGCAGCTAGAGCGTCACTCGGCCGGACCGAGTCTACGCGGCCCCCTACTGGATCACCCCGAGCCGCACGTGACACACAGTACGCCTTGGCCGCTCACTGGAGCGGTTCCGAAGGCCAATGCGCCGCCACGGGCGAAGCACGTGCGCGCCGGCGTCAAGTTTTAAAAAACAATTTGTGCCTCACCAATATGATTTGTCGCAAGCATTGCTCGTGTTTATAATTGACATATTTAACTGTAACCTTTAATCCTTTATTATTTTATAAGATTTATATCTTAAATGACGGGACTATTATGAGAATAGCGACGTTAAACGAATTAAGAACTTTAATAGGCTTTCCGATCGATCACTTATTCACTGATTTACTTTAAACCCAGGGATCAGCGGCTCTTTGCTTGAGTGGTTTCAGAGTCGGGTGCAGATTGTGAGGGTTCATGGCTTCAGGTCAAAGTCTATCAGGGCGACATCTGGTGTACCCCAGGGGTCTCACATTGGCCCTCTGCTTTTTAACTTGTTCGTGAACGACATCCATACTTGTTTTGCATCCTCTAACTTTTTATTGTTCGCAGATGATTTGAAGCTATTTTCCAGGGTTGGGTCCCCCTTTTGCAGTCAGACTTGAACAGACTAGCGAGCTGGTGTGTTCTCAATGGAATGGAGCTAAACACTGGCAAGTGTCACCCGATGACTTTTTCAAGATCTCGTAATCCTTCAGTTTTTCAGTACAAAATTCGGGATACTGTATTAAGTCATGTGAACTCCATACGAGACCTTGGATTTTTATTGGATCTTTCCCTTTCCTTTATTCCACATATTCGGGAAATAAAATCAAAAGCTCTAGGAATGTTGGGATTTGTGTTGCGGTCAGCACAGGATTTCCATAACCCATTGTTTCTCAGGTCTCTTTACTGTTCATTGGTTCGCTCCCATTTGGAATATGCATTTGGTGTCTGGAACCCTGCTTATACAGTACATATTAAAAGCATTGAGAGTGTTCAGCACAGATTTCTGCGCCAGGTCTCATTTAGAGCTTTTCGTATGTATAGGACTTATACGGAACTTCAATCATATTTGAGCATACTATCTCTCGAATCACGCCGCAAGCATCGAGACCTGAAGTTGCTTTACAAAATTTTGAATATTCTTAGCCATAGCCCACATCTTTTAGCAAAAATACCCTTATTTGCTCCTCCCAGGACCACGGGTTCTAATAACACCTTTTACCAGAACATTAGCCGTACCAACTATGGGTTGAACTCATTTCTGTCACGGTCCATTAGGCTAGCTAACTCTCATAATGATTTAGGCTTTTTCTCGCCTCCTTAAATATTTTATACTAAACTAAAATTTTCTATATTATAAGGTTGGATGTTAGTATTATTTCATTGGGAACTGTGTTTGGTGTACACCTGGTCATTGTTATTTTATTGTCAATTACTTGATATAGTTTTATACTCTCTTTTTAATTTTATAAGCCTGAGTTATATATTGTAATTTTCTAAATTTACTGTTATCATGGGTTTCGACCCGTGAATGAATGATTGAATAAATTGTGGGGTTGGATGCTGGCAGTAATTTTTAGAGACTGTGTTCAGTATACCACTTGTCATTTGTTCATTTATAGTAATTTGTTTGCTATTTCACAGTTGTATACTTTTTTTTATTTTAATTTTATAAACCTGTATTATGCATTAGTACTATTGTAAGTTTATTGTAATAATAAGTTTCGACCCGTGAATAAATAAATAAATAACAGCAGATTATTAACCGGTTTATGTTTGAGTGGGATTGCTAAGCAATGAATCTTTATGCCTGAATACTTAGTACATTATACTGTTTAACTTTATTTTTATATTTGTGTTGTATTTATTATTCTGTGAGATTTGTGTCTTAAATGGCTAGATTAATAAGAGAATAGCGACTCAGGCTATTGTACAATATAGAATTATACTTATCATATATCTCTTTAACTGCATTTATAGTTTGAATTGGCTTCCCTGACATTTATTCACTAATTTATTTTGAGCTCCACAATATACATCGCTTTTCCCCAGAATGGAAGAACACGATTATTTTGGGTCATGCCTAAGGCTTGACCCCCTAATGAGACTACACTGTGCTTTCCATGGGTGCAAACGTCTAAACTCCCATACTTCAATCCCAACCTCTGGGTTTTCAGCGCCGCCGTTTGGGAGCACGTTTCAGTACCTGATCATTAGGGAGATAAAAGTTGTCAAGGACTTAATGGGGGGTCAAGCCTTAGGCATGTCCCAAAATAATCGTTCTCTTCCAATCTGGGGAAAAACGATGTATATTTTGGTTCGGTGCCGTCGGCTTGACCCCCTAATGAGAAGTGTTTGGTTTCTGATAACGTAGACTGCGTACTGTGATATAATTCTTATTTTTTAGAAGAGAAAATCCAAGTGATTATTATTACATATTACATTGTATTAGCATAAGCATTTACATTCCTAGAGAATAACGTAAACAAAAATAACTTTCATTTCTTATCTGTAGAATCTAATAAAAATTAGCAAATGCAATTAAACTCAAAACTGCTGAATTACAGTCTCACAGACATGAACCAAAATCTCAACATCTTAAATCTCAGTTAACAAGATGGTTAAGATATATCCAGAAAAAGATTCTCAGTAATTTCTTAATTCGTAGATAATGGTCCGGTCCTATCTACTTCTTTGTAGCAATGTTTGAAGGTAAATTTTTACTGCCTTGCCAGTTTCCTTTCTTCAGAATGGGGTCAATAGGGATATTGTGATTCCACCATGCCGAGGCTACCGCTGACCGAATGCTTCAAGGGGGAAAATAAATTCCGGCTTCTCTGAATGGAGTTCTAATCCAAACGGCTATTATGCTCCTAGAAGCGGGTGCTACCCCACCCCTAGAAGTTATAAACAGATGGTTCAGGTTTGGAACAGCCTTTCTTCGTGCCTGTGACACCACAACGAGCTTGTTTACCCAGAAGACCGGGTCCAGGTTTGTATCTGAAACTCCAAGCAATCTCCTGCGTCCAGCAGGTGGTGTTGTGGCTTCGTAATCTTCCTAGGGGAATTGCCATGCAGGCCAAGTTGAGCTTTCCGAGTAACTTTTTCGCTCGCCTCCAACTCCAGTGACGAGTCCTTATAATCACGGATATTTCCCGCCTTATAAACACCTGCTTCTCGACTGGAAGAGTTATATTGCAGCATTTGTATTCCATATCAATCCCAAGAACTCGATTTCCATTTTTGGTAAACGTGATGATTTCTCTTCGTTGAGAATCCATCCCAGTTTGGCGAGTAGGTAACGTCCTCACTGCTTGTATGTGTCCCCGAAGCGTTCGAGGATTTTGGTTCGCTAAAAGAAAGTCGTCGAGGTAAACTATTACCCGTATACCCATTTCTCTTAGCCGGTTGGCTATCCAATTGGTTATTTTCGCAAACGTTATTGGAGCCGTAGAGAGACCAAATGGCAGACATATCATCTGAAAATTTTTTCCCTCGAAAGACATGGAAAGGAACCTTCGGTGCTGAGGGCTTATGGGAATATGAATATATGCTGGATGAATGTCGATCTTTGCCATGAAGTCTCCTTTTTGGAGAAACTGCGGAATTTTGAGATGATTGATAAGCCAAAATTTCTTTGGAGAAAGGCATTTGTTTAGCCCCTTCAGGTTGCATATAGGTCTTAATTTCCCATTTGAATTCCGCCGGGGAAACATTGTTGACAGGAAACCCGAATAGTGGAGAGAAGGTTCCAATATTTTTTGATCCTCATTTGAACTATTTTGTCTTTCATTCCGAACGCCTGAAAAAATGTGAGACTTGTTGAGAATCTCATTAGAGGTGGTTTTCTTACAAATGGTAGTTTGTAACCTTTTAAGACGGTGAGAATAGTTTGGGGCGCCTATTTATATCCAACTTTGGAGATGATTTACCAAACCGACCTCCCTGAAATGTGTCTCATAAGGCATAGTCATTAGTTAGTTCTACCGCGGAAACTGCTTTTGTATGATTTGTGAACTCCTGAGGTAGGGTTACGTCCTTTGTGGACCCCATTGGAATTTTTTCGTGATCCCCTGTTCGCCTGCGCTTTTTCCCTAAACGCCAGCCTTCTTGGTTTGGTATCGATTTTGCTAGCCGCTTCCGTCCTGTAAGTTCTAGAACCGAACGTTGGATTAAAGGAGCGAAAGTACTGACCATGTTGCTTGTAAAAATCTCAGAACATTTCGTCCTCTGGGGGGAATCCGATGGGGGAATCTTTTCTAGCAGTGAAGCTGCATATTCATTTCGTGGCCTAACAATTTTCCGCCTCTGGTCGATAATACATATTGAATGAGATCGTCTGAGATTTGTCTGAAATCTCCTTCTCTCACCAAATTATTGAGAATATCCGTCTTTGTTTCCGGATATCTTCTAATAATTTTACCAATCCTACTAGAGAACGCTTCTCTTTGAAGGAGCATTCCGTGAAGAA